>JABTXL010020410.1:127102-165438 GCA_025134845.1 Neodon shergylaensis | reverse complement strand
CCTCCCTCCCTCCCTCCCTCCCTCCCTGCCTCCCTCCTTCCCTCCCTTCTTCCTTCCCTCTCTCCTTCTTTCTTTCTTTCTTTCTTTCTTTCTTTCTTTCTTTCTTTCCTTTCTTTATTGAAATAAAGTCTCTCTATGTAACCCCGACTGTCATGTTTGAATAACATATCTAGGTGTGGGTATACTCTTTCTGATTCCTAAAAAGAACAGGTCACAAGTCTGCATTTGCAGCTAGTATCTTTGAGGCTGGTAGTTTTTCTCTACTGGGCTATAAAATATCCCTTTGGCTTGCTTTTTTTATTTTTTTATTTTTATTTATTTATTTTTCCATTAAAAATTTATACTTCCTCCCCTTCTCTCATTCCCCTTCTGCTCCCCAACCTACCCTCCTCCCTCCCCCTCCTTCCCTAAGAGAGGGCAGGGAACCCTGCCCTGGGTGAAGTCCATGGCCCTTCTCCCTACATCCAGGCCTAGGAAGCTTTGCATCCAAATAGACTAGGGTCCCAAAAGCCAGTACATGCAGTAGAAACAAGTCCCAGTGCCTTTATCATTGACTTCTAAGTCAGCCCCCATTGTCAGCCACATTCAGAGAGTCCGGTTTGATCATATGCTCATTCAGTCCCAGTCCAGCTGGATTAGAACAGGCACACTGTCTCAGCGGGTGGACCAACCCCTCGCAGTCCAGACTTCCTTGCTCATCTTCTCCCTCCTTTTGCTCTTCAACTGGACCTTGGGAGCTCAGTCCATTGCTCTGATGAGGGTCTCTGTCTCTATCTCCATCCATCGCCTGACGAAGATTCTATGGTGATATTCGAGATAATCATCAGTGTGATAGTGGGGCAAGGCCAGTTCAGGCACCCTCTGCTCTGCTGCCCAAGGACCTAGCTGGGGACATCCCTGTGGACACCTGGGTCCCTTCTAGAGCCAAGTCTCTTGCCAACCCTAAAATGGCTCCCTTAATGTAGATATCTTCTTCCCTGCTCCTATATCTGCCCTTCCTCCATCTCCACCGTCCCACTCCCCCAAGCTCTTTCCAGTCTTTCCTTTCTCCCTTCTCTCTCCCCCTCTCCCCTTCCCCAAACCCCACTCCTATACCTACCCCATCCCCATGGTCCCAACTTTTGCCTGGCAATCTTGTTTGCTTCCAATTTCCAGGAGGATCTATATATGTTTTTCTTTGGGTTCACCTTGCTATTTTGCTTCTGTAGGCTTGCAAACTATAGGCTTAATGTCCTTTGTTTATGGCTAGAGTCCACTAATGAGTGAGTATATACCATATTCACCTTTTTGGGTCTGGGTTACCTCACTCAGGATAGTGTTTTCTATTTCCATCCATTTGCATGCAAAATTCAAAATATCATTATACCCAAGAGATGCCCAATCATACTACAAAAGCATTTGTTCAACTATGTTCATAGCAGCATTATTTGTAATAGCCAGAACCTGGAAACAACCTAGATGCCCCTCAATGGAAGAATGGATAAAGAAAGTGTGGAATATATACACATTAGAGTATTACTCAGTGGTAAAAGATAATGACATTTTGGCTTGCTTTTTTTTTACAGTGTCCAAATATGAGCTTCACTGGCTTGATGGTGTAGGAGGGTCTTCTGTCTATGTGTTACTTTCATTGGTTAAATAAAGAAACTCCCTTGGCCTTTTGATAGGACAGCAGCTTAGATAGGCAGAGCAGACAGAACAGAATGCTGGGAGAAAGAAAGCAGAGTCAGGCAGATGCGATGGCTCTCCTCTCTGAGACAGATGCTGGTTAGACTCATGCCTGTAAGCCACAGTCAAGTGGAAATACAGATTATTAGAAATAGGTTAGATCAATATGTAAGAGTTAGCCAATAAGGAGCTGGAGATAATAAGCCAGGCAATGTTTAAATGAATACAATTTGTGTGTTGTTATTTTGGGATATAAGCTAGCCGGGCAGCCGGGAGCCAGGTGGGATGAAAAGCAGGCCCAGTCCGCTTACAACAGCCTGACTCCAGGCTTTATTCTCATTTAGGGTCCAGTCACATGTAGATAACCCATACAGTGAGAGAACATACATTACAGTGAGAATATTTTCTTAGATGAGGGCCACTGTCAAAGCATCATCAATGCAATGGAATGTGCTCATGCAAACCATTACTGGTGCACCAGCATTAAGTAATGGGGGATGTACTTTGAGAAGGTTGTTTCACTGGTGAGTGTCAAATTGTGGCTGGCTAATGGCCTAGATTTTTCTACCAGATTCTTTAAGGAAGCAAACTTGGGTTGATTTCATTTCTTGGCTATTTTGAATGGTTCTGCAATAGACTTGGGGGTGTTGTTTCTGTATTCAGACTACATTTCTCTCTGCTATATACCCTAAATGGTCATATGACAATTGTAGTTTTGGATCTTGGGGAACCTTCAAATTGTTTTGCAGTTGCCCTACTCAACCATTAATAGGTTGCAACAGCTTCTTTTACTCTGTTTTTGCCAAAACTCAATAGCTTTTGGTGTGTGTGTGTGTGTTACATGTGCATGTTACAAATGTGAGCACCTGAGTGTGCATGCAGAGGCCAGAGAAAGACAGCAATGTCTTGCTCTATCACTCTTCACCTTGAGACAGAGTCTCTCACTGAAACTGCAACTAGGCTGTTGGCCAACAAGGCCCACACAGCAATCCTTTCATCTCCAGCCCCTACAGTACTGGGAGTCACAGTATGTACAGGGTCATGCCTGGATTTTTCATAAGTACTTGGGATTTGAACTAAACTCTTCATGCTTTTGAGAATGTTTCATTCTGCGATATGAATGCTGGGAACTGAACCCAGATTCTCTGCAAGAGTAGCAAGTCCTCTTAAACACTGAGCCATATCTCCAGCCCCCCCCACAAAGTACTGTTTAGAATGTACAATACAAAAACATTGTTTTGTGAGCAAAAAAGGAAGGTCAGGCATGAAAATGGACAAATGGAATTATACACAAGAAAACTTTGTAAAGGAAAGGAAAGAAATGACACAATAATGAGATATACTTCAGATTGAGAGAAAATGTTTGCCAACTATACATCTAACAAGGGAATAATAGCCCAAATATATTCTTACTCAATCAAGCATGAAAATAAATAATACCATTAATTTGAATAGAGTTTAACATAGGAATTAGATAAAATATATTAAAAGGCTAAAAGTGCAGACCAAGAACCATTGTAGTAACATAGAATTACAAGAAGTGTCTATCAAATTGAAGCCTAAGAGAATAAAAAGATGAGGACAAGATTATGTGGCCTCCGAAGCTCCAAGTAGAGGCTTTTAGAATTTATGACCCAGATCTTTAAGAAAGGCATTTGCTGAGTGTGGTGGCACATACTTCTAATTCTAGCACTTAAGAAGTAAAGAGAATTTGATTTTTGAGTTTAAATCACTCTGGTCTACATAATGAGTTCCAGGCCAGTCAGGGGTACACAGTGAGGCCCTGTCTCAGGAATGAAGACAGGAAGGAAAGAAGGAAGGAAGGGGAAGAAGAGAGGAAGGAAGTAAGGAGGGAGGAAGTGAGAAAGGGAGGAAAGGAAGGAATAAAAGGGGGAAAGGAGAGAGGGAGGAAAGAAAAGACGAAAGGAAGCAACGGATGAAGGAAGAAAAGCAGACTCTGACTGGTATTCACAGTAGCTTTGTAACATGAAGGAAGAGTTCCATGATGTTGGGAACTGGAGCACTGAGCTTGAGGCAACTGATGCTGGTGTCTAAAGAGGTATGATGAGACTGATTCAAAGAGTGTGAGGTAACAATGAAGTGGTCATCCAGAAACTGGATTCAAGTGCTCCTATCCAAGGTGAAGAACCAGTATCCTTCAACTTTCTAGATTCTTTTATTTACAGGACCTAGTCAAGCACTGGTGAGAGAGAAATGAGAGGTTCATAGTCCCAGCCCTAGCATCAATGCTGTAGAAGGAAGCATTGTGTGTCAGTTCATATTTTTTTTATCAGCTTGGCACAAGCTAGAGTCATCTGGGAGAGGAAATCTCAATTGAACAAATGTCTCCATCATACTGGCCTGTACACAAGTCTGTGGGGCCACTTACTTAGTTTATAGTTGATATGCAAGGGCCCAACCTACTGTGAAAAGTGCCATCCATGGGCAGGTGTCCCCAGCTTTTATGAAATGGAAGTCGAGTAAGCCACTATGTTCCTTCATAGCCTCTGCTTCAGTTCCTGCCTCCAAAATCCTGCCTCCAGATTCCTGCCATGAATCTGCTTCATAATGGAGTCTGATTTGTACACATAAGTCAAATTAACCCTTTTCTCCCCAAGGTGTTTTTGGTTGTTATATTTATTACAGCAATAGAAATCAAACTAGATGTTTGTTACTGAGAAATGAAGTTAATTGACAGAATGTGACAAGATGAATACATGTGATATGAAACGGTACATCCAAATAGCAGTCAAACTGACTGCAAGGACAAGTGGTTGCCCACACAGTGGATACTATGTTATTTCTACCTCTCCCTTTGCCTGAGCTGCAGGCTCAACAGGTCTTTCAATTTTGATACTTGATACCATATGAAGAAGTCTGCTTATAGTGTTGCAATCATCACCTCTCCTAATCAGCATACAGAGATTTAAGACTCTGACTACCTTTGGCATGTACTGTGGTTTCCTTACATGTTATAACATGACAATGGAATTTAGCAATATGTCAATTGGTGTGTCAGCATAGAATTCACTGGTATTGCCATGCTCCTTGCCACACTCATTTAGTAGATGCAACTAAATGGTAGTATATTCAGTCAGTAACAACTCCACCAGCTATGGCAACACCAAGTTCTATGGCTGAGGATCCAGCTAAGTGATACAGCTCCTGTTCAATCTTTGGTATTGCATAATCAAACAAGTCAACAAACTCCCCCAAGGTCTATTTTATATGTCCAGGTTCTCTAAGAGGTAGAGTCCAAAGTAGAAACAGATGTGTGGGAGATTTAACGGTAGAAATACCTGTAAAGTGCTGTCAGAGAATGTCTAGAGAGACTTCAGACCATGATATAGATATAAAGGAGAACCCAAAAGGAAGTGCCTCAACTAGAGAGCAGTCAAGCAGTTCCAAGTAAGTTTCACGCAAGCTAATGAGGGGTTCTTATGGCAAAATCATCTTTGAAAGAATTCTGTTCACAGCAATGCCATGTATGAGTATCATCACTCGGTTCAACACTTGCCTGAAAATAGCATACAGGAAGAATCACCTTGATTAAAACACAATGGTAGATCATGAAGGACAGTATCTGGGACTATATTCAAATCAGTTGTAGTAGCCACAACATATCAGAATGACAAACTTCCATGTGTCTCACATTATGCAATAATTACCTTCTTTTTGCATCCCCATTGACCACAGTGAGTACCCTGAAGGTTTGACCTGCATGGGTCAGTGAAAGGAGGCTCCAACACATCTTACACCTGTATCTGTGTGCATATACCTGCACATAGACACATGTACATACACATAATTATAAATAATCAAGATAGAGATTAAAAATTAGAAAGATATCAGTTCAGGCATAGTGGCATGTGTCTTTTAATCTTGGTAATTTAATCACAGCAAATCACTGTGAATTTGAGCTCATCCTGGTCTACATAGTGAATTCCATGTCAGTCAAGGTTGCCTAGTGAGACCCAGTTTTTTTTAATGTCTCTAATAAAGGGATTGTTGCCTTTTAAGGGTTGCTGATAGATTCCAATTGGTTGTGCGCAGACACTTCCAACCATTGGAAACAACCAGAGGGCTCAAGGCACAAATAAACTCTTTTCCTGTTTTGAATTTATATACTTATTTATGTGAGAAGGCTAGGGAATCATACTTGCTTCAGATTCTTTTTGATATTTGTATAACTTTGCATGACAGTAGCATCTTGTCAACTATGGGGAATACATTACAACACTCACATGTACATACCTGAAACCACAGCTAGTACCAAACTCAATTATGTATTATGCTCCTTCAATAGACACTTGTCTATGATGCAGTTTAATTTATAAACCAAGTATGCTGAGAGAACTCCTTCCACTCCTTCCACTCGGGCATGGTCTCAGCTAATTTCCTCCCGACCCCAATTGAGCACACAAACACCCAGGCCCACAAATGCTCCAAAGCCAGAGTTTGCACCAGCTTCAGGGCCAAGGAAGCCTCATTTTAAAATGGCGTGGCTTTGATGCCCCCATCCTAAAAAAGTTTGTCCATAGGGTTAGGAACACTGTTTAGGGGTTGTTGATTATTACTTATATTAGAGAGAGGGTTGGGGTAAAAACTATGTTTGTTAAAAACAGGGGGGGATAGTAATAGTGGGTAATAGAGTGAAAACTTTTGAGCTATTATTTATGGATAATTTACATTGCTATAGTTTTGTATATTGATACAAGTTCAAATTATATTTGTTACTTTTGTTTACATTATTTGTATACCTATACAAAGTTATTTTGTCAGATTGTATACATGTGTGTTATTACCTCTGTTTAGGACCTTTTGTATATTGATACAACTTTTAGAATATATTTTCATATTGCATTATATATTACTCCTACCTCTGATCAAGATACTTATATATTGTTTACATTTTGAGGTCATTGTCCTCATTTCTTTACATTTGTTTACAGGTTATTTAATATTCTGACATAAAGTTTTAGTCTTTAAGTTATATAGGTATTAATTATTATAGTCAATAATTGTTCATGCTTGCTGTACATACAGTTAGATCAGTTAGGTTCTTTATATACAAAGAGATTGTATTATGTCTAGATAGGTAATCTTCAACCACTTCAAGGATCTGTGGAATATGGCATTTAAATAACTTAGGGTTCTGTTGACAAGAGACATGACTGCTTCTGACAGCACCAATCTACTCCACTTGGAGCTTGTTTTCTTCTTGGTAAAACTGGCCTTTTGGCAAGGAACTGACAATGATTCAACCACTGACAAATTGCATGATATCCGGAAATGGATAAGCAGGACTGTCAAATCTTGCCAAGACAGGATAAGATGGTTTTGAAAAATTTCCTGCCTCTGAAAATGGTCTATCAGTTATGCTAGGCCATAGCCAAAGTTGATTGTTTCAATGCTGCAAAATGAGACTTTGGGTGATTGCTCAGATAACTAATTGTGCCTGCCATATATTGCTCACTTTGGAAGCTACTTGATTGTACTTCTTGAATGCTTAAGTAATATTATCGCTCTTCTCATGCCCTCGATGGAGCTGAAGATAAGATAGTCGTTGTTACTGTCCTCTTATGATCTAGCCAAGCCATTTCCAATACAAGACTTAGACTCCTTAGGATAGAATGTTTATTAAAACATTTAGCATATGTTCCTTGCTTAATATTGTTTATGCTGATTGTAATTCTAATCTTATACTTGATATCTGTCCCTAGTGTATATTGTTTTGTATCAGGTTTGGAACTCTCTTACTTAAACAAAAAGGGGAGGTACTGTGGGAGCTCCTTCTGCTCCTTCATCCAATAGCCTTTAAGATACCAGCCCACATGTATATGACAAGGTTAACAGAAACAATTATGATAACACACAAGTTCTGTGAATGTTTTTATCTTTGCCTCAAAATATTGAAACTCAATATTTTATTGCAGCTTTATTTTTAGATTAAGGTTGACCATGGGTAACTGAGACCATAGAAAGTGAAATATTGGACAAAGGGGAACTATTATTTCTTACTATATAATACGTCTTGTAGCCCACCTGATTCTGGGTCAATAATTAAGCACAAAAAAAACCCCAGCTATACATTAGAAGCTTTTGAATCTAATAAGAAGGTTCCAAACTACCCTGAATATGAACTGTGTCCTTTCCTTGTTATTTGACCTGGGCTCCATGAATAGAGCTCTTAAGCAACATTCCAAGATTACATAATGAATTTTGTGCTACTTTTATTATTCCCCCCTCATTTGACAACACGTGTTGGGCATACTGATGAGTTCTGTAAATATCATTATTATGGTTTGACTATGAAACAACCACCAAACGTCATGTGTTGAATAATTGCTTCCCAATTCAATGTTCAGTGGTGGGTGTTGAGGGAGGTGATTAAATCATGAACTATTAAGTGACACAATCCATTGTTAAATTCATAATTTAAGGTCAATTTTGGGAAATCAAAGAAATAGCAAGTATGGCTTAATTCAGGGAAGTAGATCACTGGGAATATACTCTTAAAAGTATAATTGTCTCCAGGACATCACTCTTTCTTTGCTTCTTGAATATGGTGTAACAAAGAGCTCTGTTCCACTATATTCTTTACTACATTGTCTCCAGTATGTTGTTCTGTTTCATTATAGAAATGCAGTCAGACATAACTAGAGTGAAACCTCTGAAACTGTGAGTCCAAACTAATCATTCTCTTTTTGTTGTTGACAGCAGGTATTTTGTCATGGTAATACAGGGTGGGTAACACAGAAAACTGGCATGAAAAAATAGGACTGTTACTGTAACGACATCTAACCACATGTTCAGAAGCCTTTGGATCCCATTTGTCAGAAAAATTTAGAGAAATTTTGAGGAAAAAAACAGTAACAACAACTTTAGAATGCTAACAGCAAAACAAAATTTAACAGGTGATTTTCCTATTAGTTCAATGGACTAGAATGCTGACAGGAATGTAGAAAGACAAAACTGTTCACGAATTTTCAAAGACTTTGTGTGAGGCTCACTTTAAAGGTGACAGATAAATCTGGTAAACAAACATAGGAATCTGGCATTCAGGTTATTGAATGTGTATTGATGGTTGCTTTGACACACACACAAACACACTCACACACTCACGCACACTGTGAGTATCTTGGAGGAGGAACAAAGAAAATCTTGGAGTTTGAGCAAAAAGAAACATGTTTAATGTTAGGGACATGGAAGATGTTGTCGCTGAAGTTATTAGTGCTATTAAATAAAGCCACTACTTAAAACTGGGACAATAAAAAAAATAAACCTCTTGTAGACTATTATTTCAACTAGGCAAAGACACAAAAGCAGTGAAAGAAAGAAGGAAAGGAAGGGAGGGAAGGAGGGAGGGAGGGAGGGAGGGAGAGAGGGAAGGAGGGAAGAAGTGTAAGTGAAAAGCCCTGAAGCAAAATGTAGCTAAAGAGAAACATTAAAATAAGAGCTAAGCTAAGGCCAAACATTGAAAACTAATAATAAGTCTGCATCATGATTTGGGAGCTGGCTGGTGGCCCCAAAAGAAAAAACCTGACACATAAACCCTGAAGACATCTCAGGGACTATTTGAAAGACAAGAATATAATGGCGCAAACTTATTGAAACATTTTTCTTTTAAGCAGAGAGCATCACAGAGCTTGCACAGAAACACCCCAGGGGAAGGGTTTTTTTTTGGTTTGTTTGTTTTGTTTTGTTTTTGTAGTCAGCCATCTGGGCAGAAGTGGCTACAATCTATTTTTCCAAGTGACCTTGGCTACTGCTCAGGATGGTCACCTGTAGTCTAAATGCTGCTGATTCTCAAGATGTCCAGAAGTACTGAAGAAGTGGAAGTCTACATCCAGATTGAAAGGAAAGGCTTGCGGGCCAGGCAATTTGGCAATGTTGGGCTCCTCCTGATCTAACCCTGATAGGGTGACTGAAGCTGAGAGTATGATGCCTAATTGCAATAGAGATTCCCCAGGAAGGTGGAGATACCAAAAGCATGAAATATCTGCCCAGAAATCCACAGGAAGTGAACAGAACCATTCCAACAGAAAAGCCATTTTATGCTACAGGTTATATAAGTATTATTGCCCAAGTTCTTGAGATTTCACATTATATCATTATGTGTCATGGATGCCAGGCATAATGCTACAGAATTTACTGTTTTACCTACTGAGCTCCAGTCTTGTCTTAGCCTCAGATCTCATTTCATGTGCCTTCACTCTTCATTTTTGAAAGGAGATTATGTAATATGTTCTACAATTGTATGTTGTTAGGATCTAATTCTCTTTTAATTTTACAGGGAGTCACAGCTAAGAGTTTTTCTTGATTCTCAAATGATGGATTCAAGACTATGGGGATTCTTGGAGGTGGATTGTATACATTGTGAGATTGACAAGTATTGTGAGGCTAGAAAAAAAAGGTTATGGGCTAAATGTAAGGTATCAGAAAGGCTCATGTGTTTGAGACTCAAACCCCAGCTAGTAGTACTTTTTCAAGGTAACTGAAACTTGAGTGCACTAATTTTACCAATGATTTAATTCCTTAATGAGTTCATATTTGAATGGATTATTAGGAGGTAGGACCCTGCTGGAGGAAATGGGTGACTTGAAGGATATTTCTTGTCCTTGGCCCTTTCCTGTCTCTCTCTACCTCGTCTACAACTCCCTACATCCCCAGAAGTATCTGACTTAGCATTTGCAGCCCAGAGAAGCAACAAGCCAAGTTGCCATGGACCCAAACCTCTGAAATAAACCTTTCTGCCTTCAATTGTTTTCTCTTAGGTATTTTGTCGTGGTGGCATAAAGCCACTTACAGGATGATTTAAAACCAAAGTAGCCTTTATTGTCAATGTGCAAACACATCTCATGATAAGATAATGAAGGAACATTTTCTAACATTTAGGTTTATAAATTGCCACAATTAAATTAAATTAAATTCATTCATATGCCTTTTAAGCACATATTCTAGTGATTAAAAAGAACAAGACTGGCAAGCACTGTGGCACATGATTTTAATCCCAGAACTCCCAAGTTACAGGAGAGTGGATTTCTGTGAGTTTGAGAACTTCCCGTTCTACACAGAAAGTTTCAGGCCAGCCATGGCTATATAGTGAGTCCCTGTTTCAAAGCAGGATGGAGAAAGACTCATGGTAGGGAGTCAAGGCTGTTAGGATTGTAAGTCAATATGTAGTCAGAAAGGAAAAAGGAATAAATTTCTTGACATAGAGGTGATAAAATGAGTGGCATTTGGTAATTTCTATGTGACTAGAAGAGGAAAAAATATGGTTTCTGGGCTAAAGTAATTATTTGCTTCTAGAGAGATAGAGATAAATTCATTCAAATAAAGTTTATTTATACCACAAATCAGACAGTGATTCATTTTTAGATGTAGAAGAAAATGACACTGGTAAACAAACTTTAACTGGTAGAATAAACTTAAGGTAGTATAAGGACAAATAGATATGTGCCCTTTTATAGGGTACATGGACAAGGTACGGCATCAGGTTTATATGAACAGTATGCTCAATAAGTAGGTGAATAAGCTCAATCTAACTTGTGGAAACACTCAAGAAATATAGACTGATGAATGTTTAATAAAACAAATTGCATTCTATAATTCTTGAGGTCACAAAATACAGAGAAATACTGGGGAAATTGTTCTGATCAAAAGATAGTAAAGTAATGCCACTAAATACAATGTACGATCCTAAATTGAATCTTGAACAAGAAGGGTTTGTTTTTCTTTATGAAGGATTCTTGAAACAGAATAAGGTCTATGGCTTACATATGATGACAATGCTAGTTCCTTAATTTTGATAATCACATTATGGTTATATAAAAGAATATTCTTGTTTTTAAGAAATTCACATTGAAGTAGATGACTTAGCAACTGTTTGACCAATTTTTCAAAATTATAATTGTACAAAAATGATACACATTCAGTAGGAACAACATTTAAAACTTTGAGGATTTCTCCTTTCCTTGGCTAGTACATGTTTTCTCATAATATATTTAGAAGACTAAGCCACAATTCACATCCAGCCATGTAGTTAATCACTAGAGTAAGCAACTTGTATTCTAAAATGTATTTAGTTGTTAAGCTAAGATGTTCATAGATTAAGGATATTAAAGTCTTTTTGGATTATTACATCTTTAACACATAATTGTTTCACAGAATCATTGCCAGACTGTAGAGAGCTGCGTGGAGCCGCACCTGATGGCGATGTGTAGAGAGCTGCGTGGAGCCACACCTGATGGTGCTGGCTTCTGCCCTCCACAATCCCGAAAGTGAGTGCTCTCTGTGATAATCAACTCCTAATTTGGCTAAGGCCTGACTCATGCTATTATCACGCAATGATCATCAGCTGCTTGCATATGCATGAACCTATGGGCAGTGCCCACATGGCAATTTAGGGTTGGCGGCGCGTGCCTTTTTAAAGGTTGGGAGAGGTTTGCCCGGGGAGAGAGAGAAAGAGAAAGAGAAGGAGAAAGATTGCTGTGAACAAGGTCCTGAATAAACTGCTTCCAAGAAGAGCTCCGGTGTTGCGTCTTCCTTGCTGGTCGAGGTGGGCGTGACAAGTGGTGGCCCATACAGGGAACCTCCAAACCTGTCTCCGTGGAGCCCAGAACTTGCTGCAGTCAGGGGGTGCACCGGTAAACCCTCAGGTAAGATTGAGGAATCGCGACAAAAGCGGGTTTTCTGTTCTCACCAATAGAAAAAGGGGAGAGCAAGGTAGTAGAGCTGCGACAAGAGTGGACGGGTTAAAAGTGAAATTGTATGAATCTAACATTCGTTCAGATGGGCGCTTCACCTTTGCACCCAATTTTTTTAGCTCTTAAGGAAGGAGTCAGATCAGTTTGGAGGCTAGTGTGGCGTTGCTTGAAAGACCAAAGGTATAGTGAAGCAATAGAGAATAATCCACAAGGACAAGGCATTGTGGAACATGCCCTTCGATCTCTAAAGGAGATACTTCAAAAACAAAAACAGGGAATAGGCCATGAGCAAACCCCTAAGAATAGACTTTCCTTAGCCTTATTTACTTTAAATTTTTTAAACTTGGATAACTCCATTCTGCTGCAGACAGGCATTTAGGTCAGTCCAGTCCTTCAAAAGGAATGGTGACCTGGAAGGATGCTTTGACAGGGGTCTGGCATGGACCCGATCCCGTACTGGCATGGGCATGAGGCACTGTTTGTGTTTTTCCACAGGATCATTTGGACCCTATTTGGGTGCCAGAACGCCTGGTGAGGAAGGTGCAAGTGCAGACGGAGGCAGAAAAGGATGTTACAGATATGTCTGGGGATCCTGTGCCTGTTCCTCATCCACTCAACGGAGAAAGTGATGATGGAGCTGCGGTGGGAGATTCTGTCAGCCTTTCCCAAGCTGATGCCAGTTCGCCATGACCTGGACCATCATAGCCATGAATCATCTGAAGGAGTGGGTGGGAATAGGAGCCCTAACAGGCTTAATGGTGCTTGCCTCCCTGGTATGCCTATGGTGCATTTGTCACATAAGGGTTTCACAGCATCGCAATGCAGTTATGATCATTCAGGCCTTCATGGCCATTGAAGCAGGACAGTCCCCTCAAGCTTGGTTATCTATATTTTAGCACAAGATGCAAGGCTTGTGCACTGCACTTGAGGTCAGAGAGGTCAACCTCAAGAAGAGCAAGTCTGATTGCATGTGGGTTGGTGTCTAACTCCCACCTCTGTAAAAAGACACCGGACAGCTCTAGTGTTCTCTGTGTGGATGACACTTGGACAGACACTAGTACATGTTCCATTTTTAACAGAGATCAGACCTCTACTCTTGCCTGTTGCTTTACAAAACAAAAAGGGGGAACTGTAGAGAGCTGCGTGGAGCTGCACCTGATGGTGATGTGTAGAGAGCTGCGTGGAGCTGCACCTGATGGTGATGTGTAGAGAGCTGCGTGGAGCTGCACCTGATGGGGCTGGCTTCTGCCCTCCACAATCCCGAATGCGAGTGCTCTCTGTGATAATCAACTCCTAATATGGCTAAGGCCTGACGCATGCTATTATCACGCAATGATCATCAGCTGCTTGCATATGCATGAACCTATGGGCAGTGCCCACATGGCAATTTAGGGTTGGCGGCGCGTGCCTTTTTAAAGGTTGGGAGAGGTTTGCCCGGGGAGAGAAAGAAAGAGAAAGAGAAGGAGAAAGATTGCTGTGAACAAGGTCCTGAATAAACTGCTTGCAAGAAGAGCTCCAGTGTTGTGTCTTCCTTTTGGTCGAGGCAGGCGCAACACCAGACATAATATCTAGGAGCATATGTAGTTTGAAGAATAGGAAAAGGCTAAGACGAGGACCATAAGAAAGAGTCTGGAGAGCTGGCTCACAGATGAAAAACATTTTTGGTTCTGCAGAAGACTTGAATTCAGTTCCCATCACTCACAAGGTCGCTCACAACCATTCATAACTGCAGTTCCAGGGGATACAAGTACCCTTTCTTTTTTCTCTCTCTCTTTTTTCTCTCTTTTTTTTTAAATTTATTTATTTATTTATTAAAGATTTCTGTCTCTTCCCCACCACCGCCTCCCATTTCCCTCCCCCTCCTCCAATCAAGTCCCCCTCCCTCGTCAGCCCAAAGAGCAATCAGGTTTCCCTGCCCTGTGGGAAGACCAAGGACCACCCAACAAGTACCCTTTCTTACTGCCAAGAAGAAATACACATGGTACACATATAGAAATACAACCAAACTCACCCTAAATATATATAAAATTATATATTAAATCTACATAATCATATGTAATTACATATAAATTTATATATTATATATATATAGTATTATATATTAAATTTACATAGTCATATGTAATAATATACAAATTTATACAATTTTTTAAAGAAAAGAACTATAATAAGTTACAAGCAGTAGTATCACAGTTAAACATTCTTAGGCTGTAGCGAGCTTTCTTCTGGGTTACCAGTAAGCTTCTAAATCATGACATGGAGTGTTACTGAAAAGGGAGGTAAGGATGAAAGTCTACGAATCCCAAGATAACTCCAAAAGATTCCAGTCATAATTCTTTATTATAAGGGGCAAACTCATGAAACAGGAACAAGAAGTCCAATCTCAAGTGTGTAACGCAGGAACCAGAGAGAGAGAGGAGAGAGAGAGCTCTGGTCCGGCCAGCTTTTTTTCTCTGGGCATCCAAAAGGTCACACCCTAACCTGGTACAGTCTCTTAAAGGTCATTGGCTGAAAAAGGTTTCCCATCACGACTTATTATTAGTTATGAATGCTCAGCCTTCTTTTATGCTCATTTTTTGCTAGCTCCTATAACTTATATTAACCTGTTTCTTTTCATCTATGTTTTGCCTCAAGGCTTTTTACCTTTCTTTTATTCTGTATATCTTACTCCATGTCTGACTGACTGGTCCCAGGTGTCTCCATATACATTAAATTTACATAGTCATATATAATTATATATAAATTTATACAATATTTTAAAAGAAAAGAACTGTAATAAATTTCAAGCAGTAGTATCACAGTTAAACCTTCTTAGGCTGTAGCAAGCTTTGCTTTTGATCTCTTATTTCTCCTCTTCTCTTGTTCTCCCCTCTCTCCTTTTCCCCTACTTATTCTCTCTGCCTGTCATCCCTCCTATCCCTTTCCTGCCTATATATTGCTTGTTCAGCTTTTTATTAGACAAATCAGGTGCCTTAGGAAGACAAGGTGAAACAGCAACACATCTTTATATAATTAAACAAATGCAGCAAAAATGAATGTAAAACCTCTTTCCTAGTTAAAGTAATATTCCATAACATTAGACTCTGCAATGAAATTGCCTGTGTTCTAATCAAAGAACTATAATTTCCTATCCATAAGACTTTAGATCAGTTATATAAATGTACTGAGCCACATGGCTAACATAGATCAGAAAAATGGGCTAATCAAGATGTGAGAGTTAGCCAGTGAGAGGATAGAGCTAATGGGCCAATCAGCTTATAATTTATGGAGACTTATGTGTGATTTTCTCTGGGAGTAAACAGCTGGGGGACTGGGTGGGACAGAAAAAAAAAACAAATAAGCAAGCCTGGCCCCCATTCATGTTACTATATTCAACTAGTCAGTATCTGTCCAGGAAATACAGAGAGAAATGGAATTGAGCCTCTTTTGCCTCTTTTTCTAGGAGCCAGTCTAGTATAAGTAGCCATAATAGTAATAGAAAATTCTAATATCATGTAACAGATGTCATGCTGGAGATTTGAAGTATAATTTGATGACAGAGTAAAGACTTCTGCAGGATTGTGTAAAGAGAAGTTTCTGGAAGATATTGTAATTTTGGATCAGAAGATGTTGTGCATCACTATCTGCTACCAAAAGCACCATCTTCACCATGTGCTCAGCATTGCCTGTATGCAAAAGATTATCATAGCTGAGCTTACTGACTGCTGGCATTCCCTCAAAGAAAGAGGAAGTGAAGAGAATCAATGAACCCTTACCTGAGTATGCAGCCGCTTCTCCCAACCAGTACTATGTGATTTTGCCCTGACTACAAGTGTCATCAGGATCTCAGGGGGAAGCTAGAGTATAGAGGTTGGGAAAGACCAGGAAAAGGGGGTCCCTTCTGCACAGTCACATGGGGAAGCTATCATCTGAACTGAGTGTAGATCTTACAGTGTAACTCCTATAGGATGGCCCAAGCTCTTGCCCACAATGCCTCACCCATGCTCTTTAAAGAAGCCTAATAAATCATTGGATCCCAAAGGATATAAATATGGGAAGATGAAAAGCTGCAGATTTAGAGCCAAATTATCTTTGACTCCATTCACAGCCACTCATTGCCCAATTCTGCCTTTGTGACTATTAGGTAAATCTTCTTGGAATGTACAAACAGAGCCCTCCCTGCCTTTCACTAAACCAAAAGTAAAGAATGTCATCAGAGAACATGTGAAGTGTAAAGTAGGAATTTACCCTTTTCCTCTAATCTGCCTATCTCATGTTTCTACCAATGTACTTTAAAGGTGACTCGATTTACATCTATTTTTTTCTGCTTTTATAAAACCTCCTGAAATTGCTACCACAGTGGAACAAAGTATTTTTAGGTAATCTGAATCTGTGTTCCTGGGTCATGGTCACTCCTATTTGGCTCCAAAATTAACAATGTTTATTCCCTTTGGGGTAAGAGTTGAGGTTTCACATTAACAGCTTCTGCCATCAATATGTTAGGCTCCAAAAGTGATTCATTTTCACTGGAAGAGTCATTTAAATATGCACCAGGTACCCACCTGTCTCCTCGTATTCAACCACTATTTCATAGGGAAGCTGAAACATATATCCCATTCATGGATTGGAAGGAACTGTGTTGGCTATGCTAGAAGATGCACGTAAGAGTTGACGCTTAGGGTTTTGAGCTCCAACATGTTCCCACAAACATGTTGGACAAGCCTGAGATACAGTGGGTCTGACTTTGGAGTGAGGGCTGATGGAGCTAGCCTGGGCTATATGCAACCTTTTCTCAAAAGATAAATGAACATAACCCCACAAAACAAAATAATAAAACAACACACCACCCTGACACATGATGCATAAATTTCTTTCCTGCTTGCCTGTCCTGTCGTATTCTCTCAGACTCCAATAAAAACTCTCATGTCCATGAGAATGAGAACCTGCAAAGGAGTCCCAATGGGATCACAGAAAAGAGAAAATTAAGGAAGTTTGGGGATAGGAGAGGAGTGCCACAGTACAGCCTGGGTGGAGCATTTTACCAATTGAGAGTCAAAAATTCCAACACAATTAACATTTGTTTATGGCTGTTCCTCCCTTCAATTATAAACCAGTATCTTAGGACACTCACCAGAAAGTCCATTTATCACAAAAACACATGACCAAACTCATTTATGCAAACTCGTGAATCCTGATTTTATCTTAACAGATGGTAATTCCTTCTAAGGTGCCTCAGTAATCACTCTATAATTGCAGTCACTGAAAAGGGGACTTATAACTCAGTGTGGACAAAAGCCACCAGCTAGATTATGACTACTGTAAGAAGTAATGTCTTGAAAAGGCTCCTGTAGCATGAGTAATAAAAATTCAGAGACACAAATTGGGGTTCAACCTGAAAGTAAGTGTCAAGTTGGGAGCTTAGGCCCCAGCCCCTTGAATCTATCCTAGCCCCCTGACCCTGAGAGTTAGCACTCTGGACTCCAAATCCCAGCAGGCCAGGTCCTGACCCCTCCCTAAGGGGGGAGTGGTGGAACATGTGGTCTCCTTTTCTTCCTGCCGGTGGTCGTGTTTGCACAGCTTTCCGGTTCCCCCTGGGGCCACCCGAGAGCGCAGAACTCCCATTAAACCTGGATATTTCTTAATTTGGCTTGTTTTGATTTGGCTTGATTGGGAATTTTGCGTTGGCAGGGAGCTCGCGTTAGGAAATATTCATAACAGTCAGGAAAGCAGAACAGTCACTGGTTCTTACCTCTGCCTCAGTCTTTGAAGTGACGATCCTGCTTTCAGGAATCTCAGAATGGGACTGTGAAAGAGAGCTGTCTCCTCCTGTTTTATATTCCTCTTTAGGGCTGGGATTAAGGATGTGCACCTCTACCCCCTGGTTTCTATGGCAACTAGTGTTGCTACTGGGATTAAAGGTGAGTGTCACCACTGCTTGGTCTGTACTGCTGGTATCACAAAGGAAAAGAAGGCGTGGTTTAGTAGAAAAAGATTTAAGTTTAATCTGGAAATACTTCTAAGTATGGCAAGATTAATTTTTATTTTTCTTAAAGGTAATATATGTGTTGCTAGACCATTTTGTAATGCTATGAAAAACTGTTAGTCGGAGCTATACAGTCTTGCAAAGTTTTTTTCATTCTGGTTGAACTGCAACAATTCCTGTTTGGTTTCTGCAGCTAAAGTACTTGTTTATCTGGATTCCTGCCCTCTGGACTGACAGACAGTACTGGTCAGCTGGGAAAGATGTTTATCATCACCTAAAATTCTTTACTTAACTACTCACTGCTTACCCCCAGCAACAGTCAAGTGTAGAAAACATGTCAATCCATATCACTCTCTCCTTCCTCTAAAACTCTGAGGAACACTAATTCTGACTCTCTCTCAACCAGAAGCCCAAAGTTGCCAATAGCTCCTCAGATAGAGGTGGAACTGAAAGAATCATGGCGGTGCAACCCTGGCAAGTGGGAGAACACCACTAGTGGTAGACAGACAGATACACCATGTGGAGAGAGCTTGGGTACAGAGTTTATTTAATGTGTTAGGGCATTATGGAGTAGAGAGAGAGAGAGAGAGAGAGAGAGAGAGAGAGAGAGAGAGAGAGAGGAGGGGGAGAAGGGAGAGGCAGTAGTTACCTCTTCAGAAGAGGGATGGACAGAGAGGGACTAGAGAGAGAGAGGGGAGAGAGAGGAGGAGGAGGGAAGGTGCTGAGATTAGTTTGCCTATGGAAAGGAGGTATTGGAGGTGGGCAGAGCTTGTCTCTTAAAGGGACAGGATACCCAGGTGACAGGGAAGGTCAGCAAAATGATATCAGAAACTTTATGTCCACCTCCCCTCTCCATGTTAAGATTTGGTGTGGCTTGAGATTGCATGAGACTTATCCATGCTGTCCATAGCTGCTGTGTGTTTATGTGTATAACTGCTCTGCTCTGTTCTGCTGTATTCAGAAGACATTGTTTCCGTGTAGTAATACACTGTTTCTGCCTCCTTCCAGCTCTTTCTGACTTCTCTTCCACAATATTCTCTAAGCACTTCCACCCCAGTGTGTGTGTGGGGGGGGGAGCATGATGATCCATTAATTAAGAGCTGACCATTCTGAAGTCTCTCACTTTTACTTTCTGTACCTTGGCCAGTTGTGGGTATCTTTACCATCTACTGTGTAAAGAAGGTTCTCTGATGAGAGCTGAGGGATACATTAATCTATGGGTATAATGGTAAGTCATTAGGAGTCAGTTTAATACCATATCAGTTCAGCAGAAAAATAGTACTAGGTTCTCTCTTAGGGTCTATGGCCTGTCTAGCCATAGGTTCTTAGCCTGATAATGATGCAGGTATTGGTTTCATCTTGTGGAATGAGCCTTAAATCTAATTAGAAAGTGGTTGGTTTTTCCTATAACTGTGTCACAGTTGCAGGCTAGTCATTATCATAGCTTGCGGAGTTCACTGCTGGGTAAGACTGATGATTCCTCTTCTCTAGCAGTGTGCATAATACCTTCCAGTGCCTTGAAAGCTAGCTAGTATAATGAAGCTTCCGGATCATTACCAACTTGATTTCTCCATGCTCTATGATTCAAGCATGTGGTTTCTTCAGCAATAAGGTCTTACTCTCCACTTCTGGAGGGTAACCAAGAAATATTTGTAATAGCCTGAAATATTTAGGAGTTTATGGGACCCCATTGGCCAACAACTTTTAAAGCAGTAACCCCTTTCTGGGATTGGAATTTTTTTAAAAAAAATATTTTTATTAAATTTAGTTTTTTGTGAGTAGGTACACATACAACTGCATGTATGTAGCAGAGGACAATTTTCAGGAGTCAGTTCTCTCCTTCCACCATGTGGATCTTGGGAAACAAACTCAGGTTGTCAACAGACACCTATATACTCTGAGCCATCTCAATGGCCCACATGCTAGTCTCTTGCCTAGACATTTCTACTATGGTCAATGACCAAATTCAATTTCACCCTTTAGTATTTCTCACTAACAACTATAGGTTAAATTATATGTTTTCCATCTGTGTTCCTGCATCTTTTTTCCATGGTCAGAGATTTGTTTTTAAGAGGGTTGAATCACATGATATTCTTGGTATTCTGACTTTATTATAAGTTTGTTTTCTATACTATGTTGGATATCTCTGAACCAAGGCCTCAAACTTAATAGCATCTGATTCTTTTTAGGGGAGGTTCAAGACAGTGTTTCTCTGTATAGATTTGGCTGTTCTGGAACTCACTGTGTAAATTAGGCTGGCCTCAAACTCATAGAGAACTACCTGCCTGTGTCGCCAAAGTGCCAGGATTAAGGGTGTGTGCCACCACCACCTGGTACATCTGATTCTTTTAGAAACAGTACAGTTGAATTGGCTAAACTGATATCCAACTTGGAGCTCAGGAAAAGAGGGAGATTAAATCGTAAAGATTAAATTCTTGTTGAAACAGTGGCTATCTCTGAAGAAAAAAAGAGAACCAAATACATAAATATAACATCCGGTATTGGGAGGACCTAGAGCACAAAAAATGGGCATAGGAGCAGCCATCTTAGAGAATGTCTACATTTAGAAAATGGAGCAAAGATTATCAGAAGGAAAAAATAGTTAAGTTTTTACTGACAATTTTCCAATAAAACATATTTATTGTCTAATGTATACCACTCAGTACTTGCACACTGAAAAAGCAATAAATGAGTGGATAGCTTTATTTATCCAACTTTCAGGCTAGCTTCCCTTTGTTAAGGGGAGAAACTAAAAATTTCAAATCCTGAGAAATTTGAGAATAGTAAAGAATGTATCAGCTTTCAGGTCTGAACAGTATAAGGTGATTCAATGAGAAGGCTCTGCAGGTAAAAGCTCTTGTGCCATGACAGATGATGCGAGCAGGGTTCCCTGGTCCCTACATGGTAGAAAGATAGAGCTGACCCTGCAAGTTGTTCTCTGACCTCTACTTGTGCCATGGAATCTACAACCAGGTTTAGGTGTAGTTTAAGTACAGCCAGCAGGTATAATATACTTAAAGGGAGGTGTGATTCTACATAGAAAGGGAAACAACGAAATGGATATAATGTAATCATTTTGCTGATGAGTCTGGAACCAGAAATCCTTGTCACCTAATGCCTAGAAAAAGTATAGAATTGACTTCTAATCTCCAATTTCTTGATGCCCTATAACAATGTAGAATTTTAGTTCCTGTAAAAATCATCTCAGAGAAGTAATTTGAAAGAAGAGTGATCGGGTGATGGTGGCACACTCCTTTAATCCCAGCACTCGGGAGGCAGAGGCAGGTAGATCTCTGTGACTTTAAGGCCAGCCTGTTTTCCAAGACCTGGACAGGCTCCAAAAGCTACAGAGAAACCCTGTCTCGAAAAAGAAGAAGAAGAAGAAGAAGAAGAAGAAGAAGAAGAAGAAGAAGAAGAAGAAGAAGAAGAAGAAGAAGAAGAAGAAGAAGAAGAAGAAGAAGAAGAAGAAGAAGAGTGATTTAATTTGGTTCTGGTTTCAGAGTATTTGGTTCTTCATGTAATGAGGGGTTTAGCAGCTCCCATCACAGAAGGTCCTCTTTCAGAATGAGTCTTTCCCTCTCAGATATTTTTTTTCTAGGAATGTCTTCACAGATGCATCCTTGACACACTTTACTAATCGCTTAGATGCTTCTTAAGTTAATCACAGTGGCGATCAAGATAAATCATTACAAAAAAGGCTCTTTTCCACTAGATACTCAAATCTCAAACTACCGAATTTCAGAAGTGACACCCTCAAAGTCTCACATATATCTTATAATGTCTAATGCCTTCAGTTTATCTTTAAGAGTGTCTACAACCCTTTTCTTGTTTTTTTTATTTGTTTGCTTTTAGATTCTATGATGTTGCCATAGTTTAGGGGTTGCATTATAAATCTATCAATTGGGGCTGGGTATTCCATGGTCAGTTCTCTGTATTTCGACTAGTTGTGGCTTTCAGTAATGGTCTTCTACTGGTACAAAAAGAAGCTTCATTGATGCTGGGTGAGAGCTACAGTTATTCCTGGGTGTAAGGATATGTATTTAGAATGCAGTTAGGAATTATACTTGTTTACCAATGTGACAGTAGTATATTATCCTCCAAGATCTCTAGCCTCACTATCCATGTGTAGATGGCTAGTTTTATAGTACTAGGAATGATTTCTCTCCTGTTAAATAGGTCCTTAAGTCCAACTTTCCTGAATATATTTTTACTGCAGTTTGGATTTGTCTTTATACTTTCTATAACTCTCCTAGCTCTATCACTTATATACTTGTTTAATAACCACTGCTAATATATCTTATAAAAATGTCTCTATCGAAGAAATTCACATTCACTTAGAGAATTGCAGTAACACAGAGTCCCATTTTCCCTCTAAGCTTTTGTTATAATCTCACCTAGGAGAAGTTGGCCTAAGAGAACAATGCAATCACTCTTGAGGACCTAGTATAACACTACCTAGAAGAGGTGTTTGAGAGTTTGAGATGCTGTTTTGCAGGATGTAATGTAGAGTGTGAAGAAGGAAAAGACATCAACAGATGATTTCATTTCTTCCATAAATATAATACATGGGCCAAAGAACTACAAGGTTGTGAAAGAATGTCTCCTAATGATCTATTTGCAAAAATCTTTTCATTTTGCTTATTTTCACAATACTGGCTTATACTATTTTATAAACTTATTATTTATAATATATTATCATCATTGGAGACACAAGAAGGTTTATTCTGGGTCAGAGTTTCAGAAGTTTTAGTGTTTAGTCTCTTGGCCCTGATGCTTTAAACTCTGTGGCTACATCGTTGTGGCATAAGTACATGGCAGTTAATGTCTGCTTACCATATGAGAGTCAAGGCAAATCAAACCAAGAAAGAAAGGAAGAAAGAAAGAAAGCTGGAAGGAAGAGAAAAGAAAGAAGGAAAGAAGAAAGAAAGGAAAGGAAGGAAGAAAGAAAGAAAAAAAGAAAAAGAAAGGAGAAAAGGAATGAGGTCATGATCCCAGCACCCTCTTCAAGGATATGTCCCTAGTGACTTAAATTCCTTCCCCATCTCCTAAGAGACCGTTGCTTTCTAATAGTGCCAATGGCTAACAACTAAGCCTTTGTCTTATAGATCTTCAGGACAATTTCTAAAGTATAGCATTATCCAAGAGTAGGCCATTTTTAGCTTAGGAAAACAAAAATGGTTTCAACAGAATTAGAACATAAGATTGCTTCTTATCAGCAAACTAATGTGAAGTCAATGAAAAGCAAACCACCACAGTATTTTATAGATCAGATATAAATCAAAAATTATTTACTGGCTTTCCTCTTCCACCCTATACTATTGTGTTGGTCAACATCGCATCACAGTGACAATTACTAGAGAAAACCAACTTAAGGAAGGAAAGATTTATTTTCACTTATGATTTCAGAGGTAGTTGACTGTAGTGTTTTGAATAAGAATGGCCCCTAGAGGTTCATATATTTAATTTGGTCACAAGAGAGTGTCACTATTAGGAAGTGTGGCTTTGTTGGAGTAGTTATGGCTGTATTGGGGGAAGTGTGTCACTGGGGGTGGAATTTAAAGTTTTAGATGCTCAAGCCTGGCCCAGTGTCACTATCTCTTCCTGCTGCTTGTTGATCTAGATGTAAGAACTCTTACCTCCTTGTAACACCATATCTGCTTACATGCCTCTATGTTCTACCATGATGATAATGGACTAAACCTCTGAAAATTTCCATAAGCAAACCACCCAAATTAAATGTTTCCCTTTATAAGACTTATTGTGATCATGGTGTCCCTTCACAGTAATAGGACAGTGACTAAAACAGTGTAAACATGCTCCCCATATTTCATGTGTTAAAGGCATAATCCCAGAAGTTATATACTAATGAATTTTTTCTATGGAACCTTTGGAATAGTTTAGATTATGACTACATTAATAACTTTATAAGAAGAGTTATCTTGTTTTCCTTCCAAATGTGATTTTGCCCACTGTGTTATGATGCAGAATAAACACCTTTATGAGATGCTGCACAGATGTCCCCGCCAGGCTCTTGAACTCATATATCTTTTCTTTATAATTTTACAATATAAAATATTTTGTTATGGAACTTGAAAATGGACAAAGTGAATACCACATTGACTTTTTGTGGCACTAATTTTGCATTAGTGTTGTGCATACTTGGAAATGCTCAAATTTGCGTTTCTAGCAGTATGGTATAAATTGGTAATATTGCATTGTGTAAGAACACTCACACCTTATCTATTTACAAAATCTCTCAAATGCTGTATTTAATGAGTCATAGGGGGCCAGAAGTGGAAGGTATCATCACAGTCAGGCGGTTGATAGCCCATAATTGACACAGGGGGAAAACAAGTCTAAGAGGTAGTCAGAGTTGAGTTCCCACCCTCTGGCTTTATTTTCTGATCCCTCAGAGTAGTTTTGTGGTACCTGCTCATATATTTATTTCTCATGTGTGCTATAATATGAATAAGGTTGTTGTTGGGAGGCTGTTTTTCATGGGTCTGTTGAATTTCTGCATGTATGAAAAGAACTTTTTGCTCTTTGCCACTTATTCAATAGTCTTGCATCTTATGCTGACTTCTGTGAAACTGCAGCTACCCTGCTACTTGAAAGCAGAAAGCAAAATCTCAGACACTTTATGGCTTGTCCCAGTTGCAGTCAGTGCTTTCAGAAGTTGTTAGTAAATATTTGAGGATAGTTGTGTTCTATTTAAATTAGTTTTAGAGATTCTGAGGCAAAATGAAACAGCAAAACAAAAATAAAAGAAATGAAAAGCAGATTACGGCCTTGTCGGATCCTGTAATTAAATAGCCCCAGGAATTGGGGTGGGAAGGAGTGTGTGATAAATTTCAATTATTATTTAAATAGGAAAGCTTTCTCATTTCTCCTTTAATGCAACATCTACTAATTTGGCAAAGAATGATAGAAAAAAATTAAAAGTTAGAAAGTGAATATATACCATAAAGGTAAAGATGGAAATAGAATTGGAGGGAGTATTTTTCACATCCATTCTAAACTCAAATGCATTAAGGTTATAACAATGAAAGTATCACCTAAAAGGTAACTTTGACTTTAAGTAAAAGAAGTAATGAGCTAGGAAAAACAGTATAGACCTTGTGAAATGCCCTATTTTCATATGACACACTCAGATCTAGTAAGAGGAAGGGTGTCAAGTTTATAGAGATGGCAATGACGATAATAAAATTCAAGAGTTCTTAAGCACTATGTAATAGTTCTCATTAATTTTGATTATATCCTTTTGTTTATTTGTAGCTCAATTTTAGGGTCACTGGAATGAAAATACCATTTTATCCTACTTATAAGATCCTGCTATATAATTGCTGACTATCTGCCATATTGACTCCAGACACCCAGGTGTGACAACTGATTCAAAAATTGATTCCTTAGTTTCATTGAATTATAAATAGTTAAAATTTATGTTTAAAGATCAGCTTTTGGCTAATGGCCACTACAAGTGACTATAGTGACTATAACAACTACAATGCAATTAGGAACATTAAGAGGAATTAGAAGCCTGATTGGAAATCCGAATTTCAGTTATTTTTGATATACAATAAATAGCAATGCTACTGGTGTACAGGCTACAAAACTCCTTCACTTACTCAGCAAACATTTATATACATGTATGCTGTGCATAAGTGGAATAGAAGTTTAAACACCATCCATCCAACGGGTTAAAAATGAGTAGGTCTGTGCAAGGTTACAGAAAACGTCACTGGGAAGGAATGAGCCACAGATCTCGCGAGACCTGCTACTGTCGCAATTGTCACGAGAGCTCCAAGTTCCATGAGAGTTTCAAGTCCTAGGAGAGGTTAAATGCTGATGTTCTGGGTGGTCCAGAAACTGTGAGGCATTGCCTCAGCTAGGTCAGAGTTCCGAACCATGTCTTCGGATCTCAGATCAAAGCAGGGGAGGAATAGATCCAAGAGCCAGACTTTGTGAGTAGCACAGTTCAAGATGGTAGCTGATAGCGGGTACAGAGGCAAGAATCCTGCCCTCAGAATGTTTCCGGGGACTCTGAGTTCTGGCCAGGGGATCAGTATGGCTGCCGGCCCTCAGTTTGGTTTCTGGGCTGCAGTAAGTCAGTGTCTGCAAAATATGTGGGCCCGGAGGCACTTGGGCCTGTTTCTGTTTCTACTCTGGATGCTGGTGATCCTGTGCTATTTTGTGAATACTGGTGAGTGTTGATTCTAGGCTAGATAAGGTATAACAGGAGCTTGGGAAGTGTGGGGAAAGTGAGTCCAAAGGGCAGAGTGATGAGTGGTGCCCAGGAGGGGAGTGGGGCAAAAGGGGGGTGATTAGGGTGCTACTCGGCAGGAGTAATGGGGCTAAAAGAATCAGAGTGAGACAGAGGGCCAGGCAAATTAATAGGGGCCCAATGGTTAGTGAGGCAGGAATTGAGGGGATGAGGAGGGATGGGGTTGAGGTGGGGGACAGTGATTGCAGGGACATGTAAGATTGGACTGGAGTGCTGTAGTGAGATTTGGGGGTGAGACAGGATGGAGGTAATTAAAATGTGTGAGGTGATTGAGGGCTTGAGTCCAGTATTGAAATGTGCGAGGGAGTTTTTGAGAGGGTAAGGCAGGGTTGTGGTGTGGGGTGAGCAGGACCAAGGGAGAGGCCAGGGCTGAGGGTTGAGGCAGGATTAAGGGTGCCAGATGGGAACTGAAGGGATTAAAAAAGTATACCAATGATTGAAATGTGTTTCAGTCTTCCTCAATAACCATTCACCTCACACACTTTCTTTTATAAAACCCCTGTCCTTTTTTAGGGCTAAATAGTATTTCATTATATGGATTTTATACATATTTATACACACATTTTATATATGTATATATTTATTTATCAAATGTACTAAATTTGTGTTGTTTCTTACCTTTCTGTTATTAATAATTCTTTTATGAGCATTTGTATATAAATTATTGTGTAGATATATTAAGAGTAGAATTTAGGGGTCATGTAGGAACTACACACTGAATTTTTTGAGGAAGCCATAGGCAGATTTTATGACTGACTCATTTATGTTCCTAGCAGCAGTGTTCAACATTTGCTGTTCCTCTCTCTTTGTGATGACAGCATCCTGATAGCTATAAAGTGATACCTTGTTTTGATATTGATTTGCATTTCTTCAATGACTAGTGATGTTGAACACCTTTTCATGTGTTTGTTAACATTTGTTTAACTTTGGGAAAACATTCTTTTAAAAAACTGCTCATTTTAAATGTGTTTTAAAATTTTAATGCATTTTTAGATTTTCTTTTTGTATTTTATATATAGGGTCATTATCTAAGAATACCATTTGCAAATATTTCCTCCAGTTCTAGAGATTGTCTTTTTACTTTCTTCATAATGTCCATAATGTCTTTGTTTAAAATTGCCTTGCAACCTAGCCCAGGTCTGGTTAGTCCAGGTTATTCTGACACTTGTCAAAATCCTTCTGCCTCTGCCTCATGCTGGGCTTTAGAGGCATGGGACACTATGTCCAACATAATGTTCTTTGATGTACAAAAGATTTACATTTCTATGAACTACAAATTATGTTTTTTCTTTGTTTGGTCCTTCAGTGTCATATCGAAGTAACCATTGCCAAATCCGAGGTCATGCAAAATTATTTCTGTTTTCTTCTAAGAATTTTAAAATTTTAGCTCTCAAATTTGAATTGTTGGCCCATTTGTGTTAATTTTTATATATAGTATGTATGAGGAGTTAACTTATTTTACCTTTTGCATGCAACTAATCAGTTTTAATCTCAAAAGGTTTTAAAAACTTTAATTTTTATTTGTGTGTGCGTCTGTGTATGTGCACTGTTTGTGTCAAGTCATCTTTAGAAGCCAGAGAAGAATATCAGATACCAGATACCGTGGAGCTAGAGTTAACAGGCAGATGTGAACTTCCCAAGATGGATCCAGGGAACTGAACTCTGGCACTCTGAAAGAGCAAACTGTGCTCTTATTCCTGAGCGTCTCAACCAGCCTCTGTTGTTGTTCTTGTTGGGAGTGTATTGTGTATGTGAGTGAATGTTTGTGCATACCACGGTGTGCATATGGAAGTCAGAGGGGAACTCCAGAGTCAAGTCAGTTCTCTTCCTGCCTTTATACCCTTACCTTCCAAGAATCAAACTCAGGTTCTCAGGCCTGATTTGCAAGTGCTTTTACCAATACCAGTGGCCCATCTTACTAGGACCAGATAAGATTATTTTATTTTGGCTACCCAATAGACTAATGATGAGAAAGGGTATGAGGTCACAAAAAAGTGGCATTTAGCTGTACTATTATTAGTATGCTTCAGGATTCCACTGGAAAGTCATAGCCCAGTGATACAGTCTGCGAGGTCCTGGGAATAATTTGGAGCATCAAGAATAAAATACAAAATCACCAAACAGAACAAGCAACACCAACAAAATAAGAATTTAACAAGAATATTTTTAAATGTTAGCAAATATATAGCTCTAATACTAATATTCCAAGCAGGTGATAATCATTGTAATATTCTTTAAAATAAAAATGAATTAAGAACAACATAAATGTTTTCCTAGATAATAATTCAGCCATATAAAAAAAGTTCTAAGGCATAATCCAAGAGACTATTGAATATTTTTCTTTATCTTACATGGGAGAGGATTATGCAAATGAAAGTAAATTGGCTTATCTGTAATAGAATGAAAGAGGGCTAAGAAATACTTTCTGTACCCTCATGTGAGGACATCAGCATACTTGTCAAGACTTTATTAGCTAGGTTCTGATATAGTTGGAATACATACTGCTTCTGATTTTTCTTTTTTTTCTTGGGTTTTCCATTGATAAACCTTTAAACACTAAGCTCTTTGTTAAGCAAATTTGTTATTTAAATCATTGTCCAGAAGATCAGTGGAATGTGTGAGTCTGTATGTTAAATATTTGTTAATTTGAATACTTTTTCAGTTTTGTGACAGAATCACAATCTGATTATTAATGCTATTAACACTGTTACAAGATTAAAATGCAACATCTGTTATATTTCCATAACTAGTTTAAGCACGGTTAGTTACTATTAAAGCTTCATTGAAAATGACAAATGTTTGTATATACTGGGATTAATAATTTCACTTCTATACATTTCTCAGATTCTGTGTCTTTAAGTGAGAAATTGCCACGGCACAATGGAACTTTAAAAGTTCGATCCAACTGGGAAATTCTGTTGAAATTTTTCTTTCCAAGAAGTAAGTTGTCTATTTATGTATTTATTTTTTTACTTAATGTCCTTGTTTTAAAAAGAGTAGTTAAGCACTTCAGAAGCAGACTGTTTTCAACATTGCAGTGGAACAGACCTGAGTTTGAGCCCTGACTCTGCCCTTTGCCTTAAGCAAGACAATCTCTCTGGATATCTTCTTACAATGAAGATACATACCACAGGAGTTGTGAGGATAAACGGACAATAATTGCAAGCGAAAAGGACAGATTAAGTTTGTATTTTTCATAAAGTACTTTTCCTTTAGAAATACATAAAGCTTTTATAATTTACCTGAGTGGCATGGCCCAGTTTAGTCACTGACCCAGTATTGTGAAATTGATGTCTTTTGTGGCATTATCAGTGGCTCTGTTGCTATGGAATATACCAGATGTTTTCCCATCTGTGATAATGATAAAACATCCAGGTTTCAAGTCACATAATTTTGTGATCTGTATATGGTATTTTTTATCAAGTACATGATGACCCTTGAGAATTATTAGCTACAAATAAACATTTTATTTTCTACAGTACGTACAAACCCTTTCAAAGTGAAGTTTCTTATAAATTGCTATGATAAAGATTTTCCTAAAAACTATGTAGAATTTATTCCAAGAAAACCTGGTATACTTATCTAAACACAAAATTTAATCCATTGTTTAATTCCAGATCACACCATTCAAATCTTCTGTGGAAAAATCTATGCTTCTCTAGTGATTTCATCAAGTATAAAATAGCTATTGTAACACCTGCTACCTATGAGAATAGGAAAATCAGTTAAAGCTACTGCCATAGTCAAGTTGAATGAACAAGAAAATAAATCTGGGAAGGAGTTATGTTGGATAGACTAAAAGAAGGGCTTATTAAATACAGTAACAGGAAATGACAGTTTAAGCTTTAGAGCTTTGAAAACAAACAGAAATCAACTGTCAAACACTTGCCTACTTGCCTAGGATGATTACAGTAATACAAAGAGTGAAGTGGCCTTTAAAATGGTCCAAATGATATTTATTTATTTAATTTTAGATTTTTCTTTTTTATTTATTTGCTATGTATACAATATTCTGTGTGTATGTCTGCAGGCCAGAAGAGAGCACCAGACCTCATTACAGATGGTTTTGAGCCACCATGTAGTTGTTGGGAATTGAACTCAGGGTTTTTTTTTTCTTAACATAAGAAACTGAATTAAAATAAATTGTGTAAAACTTTTTTTCTCAAATCAAATTGTTTATTCTCCCTTCTTCCTCTTCCTCCTTCTTCCCTCCATTCCTTCCTTTTATTATTTGTGACAGGGACTGACATGGCCAAGGGTAATTCTCACATTCTTTATGTGGCCGAGAATGACATTAAACTTCTATTCCTTCTGCTTTCATCTCCCAAATTCTAGAATTATAGTCACATGCTGCCAAACCTGGTTTATGACGTACAGGGGATCCAACTCAGGGTAGCATGTACATTAGGCAAGCACTTCATCAACTAAGGCACAATCCCTGTCCTGCATTCCTTTTTAAAAGAAAGACCAAGATTGATCTACTGTGATTTAAATAATATAGTCTCTGTGTGATTATTTCAAGTCTGGGCAGCTGGGAACGAACAAGAGGCCTCCTACTACAATCTTTGAAAACAGAGTATTAACATTTATCACTTTTACATACTGTCTTTTTTGAAAACAATAATTATGAAATAACCTAACTGAAATAATTTCGAGTGTTTCCAACATAAAGCAATAGAAATGTTTAAGGTGGTGTATATGCTGTTACTCCAGAATAGACATTGCACACACTATGTACATATACACATATATATTTATGGCAAGGACACTGTGCCCCATAAATTATTGAGTGTATTGTTAAATAGCTGGTAATTTAAACTTTTATATTTTTTTATATTTTGACTTTAGCATTTATCATTGTTTGTATTTTTGAATGTACTGTGTTAAATGATTTTCTTTTTCTCTTCCTTTGTATTCATTTGATTATGAAAATGCTTTTTAATCATGCTAACTATTCTTTCTTGGATTCTTATCTTTGGAAGCATGCATTATAAGGGAGAATCAGGAGGTAATGGCTTGTAATAAGCAATCATATCTCAGCAAGACTGAATGTTTAAAATCCAAGTGCTGTTTTTCATCATCTGGGACCAAAATGAGGTGCTATGCCCCACTAAAAGATAGTAAGTAGATCAGATCTTATTTATTTGCTTTAAATACTAAAAAACAAAAATAGAAAAACATTTAAATAAATAGATTGCAAGGGTTTTAGATTTTTCAGCTCAACATTTCCAAGGAATTCCCAAACCAAGACCAATGGTATCATTAGAAATTCTGAGATAGTTCCCTAGCAGTTTGTGTTTAGTTAGTTCTTCGACGATAACTAACATCCAGAATTAGTCTAAGCTGTTCAGTTGATTCAGTCACTCTCCCTTTTCTTTCAAAGCTTCTAAGCTGCTGTATGAGGTATGATTCTCTGCCTGAAAGAAGGTACCAGAAAGGTGTAAAAAGGGCATAGTAGTTTCCTTTCTTGCTGCTATGACACAGATCCTACCAAAAACAACTTGTAAAAGGCTTCATTTCACTTCCTCTTTCAGCGGCTTCAGTTCATGGCACCTTGGCTCCATGTATTTAAGCAGAATATCATGGTAGGTAGAACATGTCAAGGAGGGAAGAGAGTGAGCCATTTTATAACCAACTAGGAATTAGAGATGGAGAATACACATAGCATGATCTACTTGTGCTACGTGGGCCCTACCTCTACTTTTCACTGCCACCCAATGTCATTAGTAAACAATAAATCTCTAAAGTGATTAAACTATTCGTTAATTACAGGAGAGCCTTCACAATCTACAGTGTCTTGAGATTTTCTTACAGATACTTTCAGAGGTGTGCTTCATTAAATCTTCTAGGCTTTTCTGAATTTGAAGTCAATTGCCAATCAACGTTCACTATCACAGGGAGTAATTCCTTCTCACTCATTGTGAAGTGTCTTAGATGATAGCCCTATTCCAAAAGTGAGATTACCAGGAAAAAAAATCACAAATTTATTTAATCATAGTTTTCTGTGACACTGAGGCTTCTGAATTAAGAGTTGGTGATAGAAAGTAACATTTAATACACTTTGATCCATGGAGCACAGCCACATGTAGAAATGATTGGACACAAAGTGTGATTTAAATGGGGAAGTCTGAGAAGGTCTGTCCTTCTTAATGCCCTCCTTGTATCCTTCCTCCCAGGTATCTGCTTTAGGGCCCTATGGAACTAGAAATCCTATGACCTGCTAAATCAGGGATTTCTACTCTTCTTCTTCCCTTCTCCCACTTTTGTTTGCTTCAGATTTTTTGTTTGAAATGGGGTCTCAGGAAGCTCAAATTTGCCTTAAGTTTGCCGTATAGTTGAGAATGACCTAGAACTTTGGATTTTCCTATCTCAGAACTTCAGATGTTCAGATTATAGTCATGTGGCACAGCACCTATCTGGTCACAACATCTTTATCTCCAAGAATGAAAGGCAGGGGGAAATCAGAGTAACTGTTTGAGCTTATGACTGATTTTGGGGAAAAGAACTTCTCCTTTCTGTGACCTGTCTTGGGTGAATAAATTTGAATTTCTCTGACTTTTCATCTGGGGGAGAGAAGAGGAGGAGATAAGAAGCTAGGTGAAAATCAGAAAGAAATCGGACTATTTTTTCTGAGACAGGAGTCCCCTATGTTTTAGTCTGGCCTTGAAATTTCTCTATAGCAGGTGAGGACCTCGAGTTTTCAGTGAGCTTATAGGCTTGCACTACCATGCCTAGTTTATGTGGTGCTAAAGTTCAAACATAGGTCCTCATGCATACTAAACAAGCATTCTACCATCTTTTGGGCTTCTAAGGCTACATACGAGGCCCTCTCTCTGGTATCATATTCTGCTCAGTCCTAATAACACCACTTAGGAACAGCTTAGCTTAACTTTTTTATTCTGAGTTTCTCTTGTATCGAATTCTTCTCATTTGTCTTGTCTTTGACAGCTTAGCATGCAGAAGTAGATGTGAATGTTTCCTGTTAGCTGTCTTTATTAGCTTTTCTTTGTTCGGTTTCTTTTAGAATAATCCAAAGCAAAGTTATCCTCTTAAGATTTTTCTTTCTGAAGCTAAAGAAATAACACCATCTGTATTTTTCTTCTACCTTATTTGCTGCTGAGGGCATATTATCTGTTGGTCCCATGATAAGTGTATTGGGTGTGATAGAGCACTAAGAAATAACAGGATCAATGCAGAACAATATCTTAGATCTATATATAGTCCTTATTCAATTTCGAGCTCTTTGTTGTACATCTAGTATTAATGATGAAAACTAAAGCATGATCATGAATATAGTATTGAAGTTTTAATGCTGTCATGTTGTATTTAGAATTTATTCATCAGTTTACTGTTTCTATTATGTGTAAAGAAACATTTGGTTCTTTTAATGGAAAAAATTAAACCATGACTTACAATTCCCCAATCACATTAGAATGCATTTCCCAGTGTATATGAAGCTAAATATGCTTCTTTACCTGCAAATTTTTGATTCTGTGTTTAATTAAGTGCTTTATAATTTGGAAGTAAACACTGAAGAAGCCATTTCTTTTTTTTTTAAAGACTTATTTAATTATGTATACAGTGTTCTGCCTGCATGTATCCCTGCAGGTCAGAAGAGGGCACCAGATCTCATTATAGATGATTGTGAGCCACCATTTGATTGCTGGGAATCGAACTCAGGTCCTCTGGAAGACCAGTCAGTGCTCTTAACCTCTAAGCCATCTCTCCAGCCCCAGAAGCCATTTCTTTACCAGGTTAACTATTCATAGTTGATTTGTTCTTCAGATGCTCTAGGAGGTAGAACATATAGCCATAGAGCAAGTACACTTAGGGCCATACTAAAAATCCAATATTATGAAACATAATCTGCCAATGAAAACAGCCTGATTATTCTGTTAAGGTATTGTTGAGGGGGGGCATTTTGAAAGTAGCTTTTAGTTGCATTTCAAGAACTCTGACCTGAAGCATAACAGGGAGGTTCACTATTCACTTTACTTCATTAACTGATTTTTTTTATAAATACTTTATAAAATAGTTTAGGTTTGCTTTTCTTGCCTAGCTATAAAACTGACAAGATGTAATTAAACCAACAGAGCCTACACAGATGCTCCGGGTGTTTGGGTTCTCTGCGATCAGCATGATAATCCTGGGATTTCTTCCTATGTATTGCTGTTCTCTTTGCCGGAGAAGGTAGACAAACATAAATCTTTATTTGCTAATTGCTAACTATCTGTGGATATATTTGTGTTGACTTATTTATTTTATTGCTTTATATATGAAGGGATAATGTTTGATAATGTTTGAGTTCTTTATTTTTGGAGAAAAAAAATTAAAAATAAAATTACCAATTTTTTCTTTTAAAGACACATTATTTTTTCACAAATATGAAATGTCCTGTTTAATAGGCTTTGTATATTTTATCATCAAACAAACTGGGATGAAAAAGAAGTGTGCGAGCTGGAGATGTGCAGAGTTGTGGCAGCCAACTTGGGGGAATCTCTGCAAGTGGTAACTACCAGGGCTCTCACACCCTTGTTCTTAAAATATTGGTCTGTCTTTAACAGAAGTTATGGCAGACTTTTCCTTAGAGTCTTATACCAGATACCAATGGAAAACTAGCACTTGATGCTTCCAAATTTGTTCCAATTTTTTTTTTTGTAGATTTCCACCCACTGAAGCAGAATGGGTATGAAGGTACACAGCAGAGCCAGAATAAGAATAACAAGTGAGGCAGGGGGGATATGGCTAAATGACATAGTACTTTCTTTGCATGTGGTCCAAGGGTTCAGTTCCCAGCATTGAAAAAACGTTAAGGTGAGAACAATTCAGTTTCCCCTTCAGTTTTTTGGGGAAAGGTTTTGGTTGCAGATTAACCATTTCTGATGTTTTTACAGTTTATTTTATTTTTCATAAGGATATCAAGGTTTTGTTTATCACTCTAACAGACCTTTATGTATGTATGTGTGTGTGTGTGTACTACTAAGGATTAAACGTAAGACTTTGTGTGTTATAAGTGCTTCATTGCTAAGGAAAGTACTATACCATAAAGCTATGTACCCAGTCAGGGTCTCATTGAGTTGTCTAGTCTGGTTTTGAGCTTACTATGTAATTCAGGTTGGCCTTGTACTTTTAATTTACCTTCCTCAGCCTCTGTGTAGCTGGGATGATAAGCCTATACTACAAGGTGGAATTTTAACAGAGCGTTTTAAATTCTTCTGTTGTTAAGTCATAACATTTCAGCTATTCCCACTTGCATGCAAGCCAATTCTTTTTCTCAGATTTCATTTAACTTTAAATTTTGAGTATAGAATTTTTTGTGTGTATGGTGTATGCTCATGTGTATGAGGATGCATGTGCCTGTGCTTGTGAGGAGGTCAGATGATGCTAGAGGCTCTGGTCTATCACTTTCTGCCTTATTCATTTGAGACAGGTTGAGATTACAGGTGTGCCAGGGCTGCCTGACTTTTATTTTAATGTTGTTGCTAATAACCAAACTCAGATTATCATGCTTGTATACCAAGTGTATACTTGAGTGTATGGTTTCTAGCCTCCTCTATTCTTTCTTTCTTTCCTCCTTCCTTTCCTTTCCCCCTCCCTCCCTCTCTGCCTCCCTGCCTTCCTCCCTTCATTACTATATTTACTTGTGTGGGTGTTTTGCCTGCATGCACATCTGTTCCATGTACATGCTTGGTGCCCCAGAGGAAAGAGGACAGCATCAAATCTCCTAGGCTTGGTGCTATAAATGGTTGTAAGCCTCCTTGCGTGTTGCTTAGAATCAAATTCATATACTTTGGAAGAGCAGCCAGTGTTCTTAACAACTGGGCAATCTTTCCAGTTCCTCATTAGCCTTTTTTATTTTGTTCTTTTCCTTAGATTATTTAGAGTAGGAGTGGAATTTTTTTGACTTGCTTTCACAGAAAAAAAAACTTTAAAAGTAAAATCTTTGTTAGATTTTGATAGCTAGAATTATTCCTTATAATTTGGAAATTGTATGGATAGTAAGATTGGCATAATTTCACTTGGATCTTCTATTATATATTTACCAACTGATTTTATGAAGACATTTATATCCATTGGATTGTTCTCTTTCAACTAAAATCCAAAAAATTATCCCCTGATGAGAACTTATTTTATGTTTAATATAAACTATTTTTGAGACTCAGCCACTGTGAATAAGAACTTGAAATCCATATGTTCTGGTTTCCCATGCTGTTATGCTTCTATTTTATGTGAGGGGTATGTTCCTTCTATCCTTCTAAGCTGCCTGCCATGGCCTCAGAACAAATGGCAGTTTCATCTAGGTGTTTAGCTCAATTTCTTCTAGCACCAGTGGTTGAGAGTAGATGGGATACTATCAGTTTCTCCTGGAAGGCTGATTTTAAAAAGTAAAGAGCAGATAAGGAGATAAATGGAAGCCAAAGGTTGCAAAACCCCTCTGTTTGAGGGGCAAGATACCTCATTAGAATAATCCTCTTAACTCACTTCCCTTCTCCATTTCAAAGAATAAAGAACATAAGATGTTAAATTAGTCAGAATACATAACTTCGTAAAATGAAAATAGGCATAGTAGTAAAATTCATGGATTAGCTATTTAAAAAGGAAAACAGGGAATGGAGAAAGGGCTCAGCAGTTAAAAATGTGTAGTGCTCTTGTTTCAAAGGCATGTTTACCTGCAGGTTCAGGTCTGGAGATATCTGCTGTCTCTGGCTTTACTCCTCTCTCACAGAATGCAACAATACAGTTAAGATTAAGGGAAAGAAGCTAGACACAATAGTGTAAATCACAGGAACTAAAAGGTAAGTACAGATCTGCATTAACATTATCTGTGCCTCTGTTGAAAGAATCCTGCCATTTCATCATTACAAGGCACCCTTGTGCTCTTCTTAGCTCCTTCTGTCTTACACTTGCGCTCTTAGAGTGTTCCTTAGTGGGGAGAACTGTTGTAACTCTCTTGGTCATCAGTTGCAAACCAAAGCAAATGAAATTTTGCTTTGATATTCTCTTGCCTCTTTAATTTGGACACTTTTATTTCTATCTCACCCAAAGAGCAACCGACAATAATTGGAGCAATAAAAAAGGAGAACAAGTGGGGGAAGTAAAAACTGTTGTTGGTGACGATTATCACCATTCCCCAGAACCAAATTGGTGGACTTTATTTTTTTGATGCTTCATTATTTCTGTATCAGAGCATATTTATTCAGTACTCGCTTCACTGTGTAATATGGAGTATACAGAGATATTGAAGACCTAGACCCTATTTTTTAAATAAAAATTACTTATTTATTTACATGTGTATGTGTCTGTGTGAGTGTATGAACACATGTATATGCATCTGTGTATGTGCGTGTGTATGTGTGCACAGAGTCCTGAACATGGCACCAAAAGTCCACTGCTTTAATGCTCTTCTTATTCCCTTAAGGTAGGGCTTTATCTCTAAAATTAGAGTTCATATTTTCTTGGCTATCCTGGAAGCCAACTGTTAGAATTCAGGCATTATGCTGGCCTGTCACCAGACAGGATTCACGAAAGTAGTACCCTGGCCAGCCCAAGGTCCTATGACTGTTACATCATTATATAGTCTGTACACAAGTGCCAAAGGTCTTTTAAGAGATAAGTTCTGCCCATGCCCCCTCTCTTCTTGCTTTTCTTCTGAAGAGGAAAGCAGGTCTCTCTCTCTCTCTCTCTCTCTCTCTCTCTCTCTCTCTCTCTCTCTCTC
>JABTXL010020410.1:0-126523 GCA_025134845.1 Neodon shergylaensis | reverse complement strand
TTTCTTTCTTTCTTTCTTTCTTTCTTTCTTTCTTTCTTTCTTTCTTTTTGCGGTTCATAGTTTTTATTTTTATTTATTTATTTATTAAAGATTTCTGCCTCCTCCAATTTTCATTTACTAGACTTGAGGTCAGAATTCATATAATCCAGAAGCTCAAACCTGCTTGAACTAGTTGCATAAATGTAAAAGGGAGAAGTGAAAAGCTTTCTAAGAATTTGCTACTAAATAGCTTAATTAAACTTGCATATAAGATGTATTTTGAAATTCACTGTACCCCCAAGGTTGTATAACATCTATTTTTAGCCTCATTAATAGGGATCAGAAGCTTCATTAGGTTTAAGTGCCACCAATAGGCTTAAGACTGAATTCTATGAGAGAGGAAGAAAAGATCAAGTGTGAAGGGACAGAAAGAAGCAGAGGAGGAAAGCTCAAAGGGTGGCTTGCGGTGGGGAATACTTGAATCACTACCATTAGGCTAAATATCAATGATAATAGTCTTAAGTATCACATGCACTTTCTAATATTGATCTTTTTTAGTTTAAATCTACATGCAAATGCTAAATATTTCTGTTAGACAGTGATACAACACTTGAAGGTGTACCTAACCTTGGTAAGGTGGAAATTTCCAATATAATGTCATGACAAGTAAACTCAGATGAAGTACATTTTCATGTTTTTCTTCATCTTGGATTAAATTTGTAATTTTGCAATAAAAGACATAGAACTTAGTCGCAAATGATAGTTTTTTTCCTGACAACTAATAAATTGTCATGTTCTTTTTAAAAAGACTATAGATATCTGATAGATGATATAAGGAGTACCTGAGGCTGGCCCCACGAGGGGCAGTGGTGGGTAACCTGAGGCCTTGGTAGGTCCCCTGGCAGGTGGCCTGAGGCCTCAGTGGGAGAGAGACAGAGAGAACTGGGGAATAGAGTTTATTTAATAGGTTATGGAAGGGCAAGGAAAGATGAAGAGAGAAGTGGGGGAGAAAAGAGAGGCAGAAGCTGCCTCTCCAGAAGAAGGGCCGAGGGGGGGGGGGACTGGATAAGAGGTGGGACAGTGTGACGGGTGTGGTCAACCAGTAGTTAGAATTAACCAGACCAGCTCAAAAACAAGGAATATAATTCTTATTCCTAAAAATATTGGGGGTTCTCCCGCCCGGCGGGCTCACAGAGCAGCAGCAAACTCCAGCGGGTCCCCAGCGGTGCCTGGCGCCGGCTTCAGAGTCTCACAGAGCAGCAGCAAACTCTGGCGGGGCCCCAAGCGACCACAGTTTCCCACCAGCGGGAGGGCTCACACCCCGGAACAGGAACAGACACATAAACACAGAAAATAGCCATAAGTATTTATTAAGGAAGAGGGAAAAGAAAAGAGAGAAGAGATATAAGGAGAGAAAAGAAATAAAAGGAGAGAGAGAGGAAACGCGTGCGCACGTCAAGAAAGCAGAAAGGAAAAAGAGCAAGATGGCAACAGGCAGGTCAGAGGTAATGGGAGTGGGCGTGGCTAGGGCAGGTACCAAGAGAATAACAATAATTTTAATAATTGGGGTAAAGAGAGACTCACACGACCGGGAGCCAAGAAAGAGACAAAACAAGGGGCGGGCACCCAATCCCCAGGTGCTTCTTCCTTCGCCCCAGGTGGCCACACCCTAGCCAAATGTGATTGGCTGAGCTTCCCCATCAATAGTGGAAGGTGGGGAGGTTGGGAGTGGGCAGAGCTTGTCTCTTAAAGGGACAAGGTACCCAGATGACAGACCAGGCCAGCAGATTACATTCCTATCTTTTTCTTATAATAAAAAGTTGGGAATTAGGCGTAGCAGGTTGAAGGAATTGGGAGGGTGGATTCTCAAGACTGCTTCCTGCTTATTGGTGGTCTGTGGGGTGCCTGCACCACCTAGAACCACAGTCGGGCAAGGATCTGGGGATTAAAGAACATATAGAAACATGGGTCACTCTTGAAGCAAGAATGCCAATTTTTTGTGTTCCAGGGCAGCTTATATAGTGTTCTCCTTGATTAGTGGGCACACCCTAGCTCTCAGGATTTTTCAGTGCAAGCCCACCAGAAACCACTTCCTTGTTTTCAGAAACTCTTGAGGGTTTCATGCTCAGAGCATCTGCAAGCATAGAAAAACAAGTTGTTTACTCTTGCAGGCAAGAGGTCATAGAAAGTTCAGTGTCTGAGGGTCCTGCAGCCCCTAACAGCTCCCCCTTTTCTATATAATTAGACCAGGCCTGTCTTAGGTTGCAGAAGCACAAATTCACATCTTACCTGTCATCAAGAACACTTGCCTCCACATTATAAGGCCTCTGTCTTAGGCTGATTGTGACAGGCTCCTGTCTTACCTGTTTTTGGCTCACTGGCCTTCTTGTATCATGTTGACCCATATTGCGCTTGGAGGAAGCCCATTTACTTGGGCAAGCATCAATTGCTTAGTAGCAATATTAAAGCACTGCTGTTGCTGCTGAAGAACCTGTTGTAAAGGTAGAGCAATAAAAACACTCTAGCTATAAGAGTTCTTAGGGTGACAGTCCCAGGTCAGATTTTCAGCAAGCCTAGGCCATAAAGAATGCTCTTACTTGGAGAATCTATGGAAGTGAGAGGAACACAAGTCTCATTAATCTCAGGGGATGCAGCAAAATTAAGTTTCATGGTCTCTTAAGAATTCAGCTGGCTGACAGTAGCACTAAGGTTCTTTTTTTTTTTAGCAGCTATTGGTTTATTGATCCCAAGTATTTTACATTTATGCTGCATTTAATAATTTTTTTTCTTGATGTCAAAACAATTTTTTTAATTGAAAAAAAAATCCCTGCTTCCTCCCAGCCTCCCATTTCCCTTCCCCTCCTCCCACCCCTCTCCCCCTCCCCCCACTCCTCTCCCCCTCCCTCTCCAGTCTGAAGAGCAGTCAGGGTTCCCTGCCCTGTGGAAAGTCCAGGGTCTTCTCCCCTCCATCCAGGTCTAGGAAGGTGAACATCCAAACTGGCTAGGCTCCCACAAAGCCAGAACATGAAGTAGGAACAAAACCGCATGCCATTGTCCTTGGCTTATCATCAGCCCTCATTGTCCACCATGTTCAGAGAGTCCGGTTTTATCCCATGCTTTTTCAGTCACAGTCCAGCTGTGTTGTAGTAGGAGCAGCGGGGCTGTGTCCCGCCACCCGGCCGCCCGCACGGCTAGCTTTATACCCGAAATAATTACACGGAAAACTGTATTCTTTTAAATACTGCTTGGCCCATTAGCTCTAGCCTTTTATTGGCTAGCTCTTACATATTAATCTAACCCATTTCTAATAATCTGTGTAGCCCTCGAGTTGGCTTACCAGGGAAGATCTTAACCTGTGTCTGTCTGGAGTGGGAGAATCATGGCGACTCACTGACTCAGCTTCTTTCTCCCAGAATCCTGTTCTGTTTACGCCACCCATCTAAGGGTTGGCCTATCAAATGGGCCTAGGCAGTTTCTTTATTAATAAGAAATGATTCCCACATCATTTCCCCTTTTTCTGTTTAAACAAAAAAGAAAGGTTTTAACTTTAACATAGTAAAATTACATATAACAGAACAGTTATCAAGTAAGAATTACAGTTACAATATTTATATCTATTTTATCTCTTATCATAACTAAGGAAAACTATAACTATTTATTCTTCAACTCCATCAAAGCCTCCAGAAGGATATAATAATACCTAAGTAAACAGGAAGTCCAAAACTCTAGAAATGACAGAGACATCTCGCTGCCTGGACAGTCACCCAAAGTTCCTCTGTACCATTGGGGCATCCATCTTCGGCCTACAGGCCCATGGTATCCAGAGACATTTCCATGAAGCAGGAAATTTCAAAGGCATTTTAGTCACTGTCTGCTGTGTCCTGCAGAATGTCTTGCAGACTCTTTCATGAGTCAGAAACCCCGAAAGACCATCTCACCTTTAGGCAAGTTCAGCAGTCCTCTCTCTGCGGGTTCTTTGTGACCAGTTTATGCATCAGTCCAGGCAAGAGCAGTTCCTTGCCCAAATGGCTATCAAACTCCATAAGGATCCTCTTCGATGCCCATCTTCTTCTCGAAGTAGATTGGTGCCGCCAGGAGCAGACATGTCTCATTGTCATAAAAAGCCCTAAGTTATTAAAACATTTAAATGCCATATTCTGCAGTCTTTGAAAGATATGAAGAATGCCTATCTAACTAAAATATATCTCTATATATCTAGAAAATCTAAGTAACATGACTACAAGCTTTACCACCATCAATGATTATCCATTAGCAACCTATATTTACTATTATACATTATATTTTAAATGAACTACACAATCACAATACCTTAGTCAAGAACAGAAATACATATACATATAACAAAATTGACCTTAAAATCCATACCAATGTAAATTATTTATATCTATATCATATCCCCCTTTAAATGTAAAAGAACATTTATAAACAATATTTGGGAACATAAACAATATTTGGGAACATGGGCGCAGTTTTTTCTCTCCAAACTGCTTCCTGCTGAATGGGGGCGCTGTTATTCAGGTCTTTTATGGGATAACCTGTCTGCTAGGTTCATCTCAGTCAGCAGTTGAGCAAAGTAATTTTTTGAGAGTGTTCACAGCAACCTTTCAGGAGGGCGTGGTCTGTAATACCAAATTGGAATAGAAGAAATCCATAGAGTCTCATCCTCTGTGAAAACAAAAGAAGGACTTTTCCAAAGCATCATAACCTTAGATCTAAATTCTGAAGTCAAGATACCTTTAGAACATATGTACAGGTTCAGCTTAGCAGCCCATATAATGAAATGTCTCTCTATACTTAGTCACAGTCAAAAATTTTAAAGCAAACATAATAATACAAAGAATCCAGACTCTCTGTGAATTTTCCATTTTTTACGTGGCTTATTTTTACTCTATCATTTTATTTTATTCTGTCTCTTTAGAGACTTTAACTTTTTTTTAAGGCATTAACTTTATTCTCTCTCTCTCTCTCTCTCTCTCTCTCTCTATATATATATATATATATATATATATTTCTCTTTCTCAAGCCTACGTACATTTATCCAACAATGTGATCTTTTATGTCTGAATCTGTTTTATTGTGAATCTGTAATTTTTTTACTATCCAGGAGCATTTCTTAAAATGTTAAGCACTTCTTAAAAACTTAAGTTGCACCATGTGTAAGTAATACGGTACTGCCTGTGTCCTGCCCAGTCTAAACCTTAACTGCGCTGTTATCACAGTAATTATGGTAGTTCCTGCCTGAGGTCAGCACAGTTCAGCATGGAGCAGCCGCTCCTGCCTCAGAGCCATTTGGTGCCCCTGAACCAATCACAGTTCCAGGCACACAGCAAGTCCACATTGGAGCCGCAATCAGCAGTTTAATTCTGAGACTGGGCGTGCAGCACAGAAACTTTTCATCCAAGTTACAGCAAAATCTGACACGCAGAGCATTGTGCAGTCTGAAAACACGTCTCTGTAAGGCTGCAGGAATCCGCCATGCTCTCCAGTCTGCCCAGGTGCTGAGCCATCTGCAGTCTCAGGGCACTCTCCTTTCGATCCCAAGCGGGAACACAAACATCCAGTCCCATAAAAGCCGTTGAAATGCTTTAAAGCCAGAGTTTGCAGTGGCGGCACAGTCCCAGGAAGCCGCACTTTAAAATGACACAGCTTTTTTTTTTCTGCTGCTGTTGCTGAATCAGGAAATCTCTCTACGGCACATCACCAACAAACAGCAAAAATCTGTGTTAAACTCTCTCTCCCTTATTTTTAAGCCTTCTCAGGTTTTTAAGTGGATTTAGTCTATCACGTCTGGGCACCACTCTGTTGTAGTAAGGGCGGCTGGGCTGCGTCCCCGGCACCCGGCCGCCCACATGGCTAGCTTATGCCCGAAATAATTACACGGAAAACTATATTCTTTTAAATACTGCCTGGCCCATTAGTTTTAGCCTCTTAACCCATTTCTAATAATCTATGCAGCACCACGAGGTGGCTTACTAGAGAAGATCTTAACCTGCATCTGGCTGGAGTGGGAGAATCATGGCAACTCACTGACTGAGCTTCTTTCTCCCAGAAAGAAGCTGTTTACTCCGCCTACCTAATTTTCTGTCTGGAGTGGGCCAAGGCAGTTTCTTTATTAGATAACCAATGAAAGCAACAGATAAGATACAAGACTCACCTCCATCATAGCTGGCCTTGGTTAGCTCCCAATAGATCAGCCCCACTGTCTCGGTGGATGGGTGAACCTCTCGTGGTCCTAACTTCCATGCTGATGTTCTCCCTCTTTCTGCTCCTCATTGGGACTTTGGGAGCTTAGTCCGATGCTCCAGTGTGGGTCTCTGTCTCTATCTCCATCCATCGCTAGATGAAGGTTCTATGGTGATATGCAAGATATTCATCAGTATGGCTATAGGACAGGGTCATTTCAGGGTCCCTATCCTCAGGTGCCCAAGGAACTAACTGGGGACATTGCCCTGGGCACCTGGGCACCACTCTAGGTTCATGTCTCTTGCCAACCCTAAGGTGGTTCCCTTAAGTTATGTGATTCTCTGCTCCTCTATCCAACCTTGTTTTATCCCCAATCATCCCGTTTCCCCAAGTTCCCCCCATCCTCCCCTTCTCACTTTTCTCTCCCCATATCCCCATACCCCTATCCCACCCCAGCCCCAAGGTCCCAATTTTTTGCCCAGTAATCTTGTCTATTTCCCATAGCAGGGATAATAACTATATGTTTTTTTTTGGGTTCACCTTATTTAGCTTCCTTAGGATCACAAATTATAGACTCAGTGACCTCTATTTATGGCTAGAAACCAATTATGAGTGAGTACATCCCATGATCCTCTTTTTGGGTCTGGGTTACCTCACTCAGGATAGTGTTTTCTATTTCCATCCATTTACATGCAAAATTCGAGAAGTCATTGTTTTTTATGGCAGAGTAGTACTCTAATGTGTATATATTCCACACTTTCTTCATCCATTCTTCCATTGAAGGACATCTAGGTTGTTTCCAGGTTCTGACTATTACAAATAATGCTGCTATGAACATTGTTGAACAAATGCTTTTGTCATGTGATAGGGCATCTCTTGGGTATATTCCCAAGAGTAGTATTGCTGGGTCTAGGGGTAGGTTGATCCCAAATTTCCTGAGAAACCGCCACACTGATTTCCAAAGTGGTTGCACAAGTTTGCATTCCTACCAGCAATGGATGAGGGTACCCCTTTCTCCACAACCTCTCCAGCAAAGGCTATCATTGGTGTTTTTGATTTTAGCCATTCTGACAGGTGTAAGATGATATCTCAAAGTTGTTTTGATTTGCATTTCCCTGATCGCTAAGGAGGTTGAGCATGACCTTAAGTATCTTTTGGCCATTTGAACTTCTTCTGTTAAGAATTCTCTGTTCAGTTCAGTGCCCCATTTTTTAATTGGGTTAATTAGCATTTTAAAGTCTAGTTTCTTGAGTACTTTATATATTTTGGAGATCAGACTTTTGTCTGTTGCAGGGTTGGTGAAGATCTTCTCCCAGTCAGTAGGTTGCCTTTTTGTCTTAGTGACAGTGTCCTTTGCTTTATAGAAGCTTCTCAGTTTCAGTAGGTCCCATTTATTCAATGTTGCCCTTAATGTCTGTGCTGCTGGGGTTATGCTTAGGAAGCGATCTCCTGTGCCCATCTGTTGTAGGGTACTTCCCACTTTCTCTTCTATCAGGTTCAGTGTGTTCGGACGGATATTGAGGCCTTTAATCCATTTGGATTTGAGTTTTGTGCTTGGTGATAGATATGGGTCTATTTTCATTCTTCTATAGGTTGACATCCAGTTGTGCCAGCACCATTTGTTGAAGATGCTTTCTTTATTCCATTGTATACTTTTAGCTCCTTTATCGAAAATGAGGTATTCATAGGTTTGTGGGCTAAAAACCAGGTCTTCTATACGATTCCATTGGTCGACTTCTCTGTTTTTATGCCAGTACCATGCTGTTTTCATTACTGTAGCTCTGTAATAGAGTTTGAAGTCAGGGATTGTAATGCCTCCAGAAGTTCCTTTATTGTATAGGATTGTTTTGGCTATCCTGGGTTTTTTGTTTTTCCATATAAAGTTGATTATTGTCCTCTCAAGATCTGTGAAGAATTTTGCTGGGATCTTGATGGGGATTGCATTGAATCTATAAATTGTCTTTGGTAGAATTGCCATTTTTACTATGTTGATCCTCCCAATCCAAGAGCAAGGGAGATCCTTCCATTTTCTGGTATCCTCTTCAATTTCTTTCTTCAATGCCTTAAGATTCTTGTCAAATAGATCTTTCACTTCCTTGGTTAGAGTTACCCCAAGATATTTTATGCTGTTTGTGGCTATCGTGAAAGGTGATGATTCTCTGATTTCCCTCTCAGCTTCCATATCATTTGTGTATAAGAGGGCGACTGATTTTTTGGAGTTGATCTTGTATCCTGCCACATTACTAAAGGTGTTTATCAGCTGTAGGAGTTCTTTGGTGGAGTTTTTGGGGTCGCTTATCTACACTATCATATCATCTCCAAATAACGAAAGTTTAACTTCTTCCTTTCCAATACGAATCCCCTTTATTCCCTTATGTTGTCTTATTGCTATTGCTAAAACTTCAAGCACAATATTGAAGAGGTATGGAGAGAGTGGACAGCCTTGTCGTGTTCCTGATTTTAGTGGGATGGCTTTGAGTTTCTCTCCGTTTAATTTGATTTTAGCTGTCGGCTTGCTGTATATAGCTTTTATTATATTTAGGTATGACCCTTGTATCCCTAATCTCTCCAAGACTTTTATCATAACGGGATGTTGAATTTTGTTAAATGCTTTTTCAGCATCTAATGAAACGATCATATGGTTTTTTTCTTTCAGTTTATATATATGATGGATTACATTGATAGGTTTTCGTATGTTGAACCAGCCCTGCATCTCTGGGATGAAGCCTACTTGATCATAATGGATAATTTTTCTAATGTGTTCTTGGATTCGGTTTGCCAGTTTTTTGTTGAGGATTTTTGCATCGATGTTCATGAGTGAGATTGGCCTATAATTCTCTTTCTTGGTTGAGTCTTTGTGCGGATTTGGTATCCGAGTAACTGTAGCTTCATAAAAGGAATTTGGCAATGACTCTTCTGTTTCTATGTTGTGAAATACATTAAGGAGTATAGGTATTAGGTCTTCTTGGATGTTCTGGTAGAATTCCGCATTGAAACCATCTGGTCCTGGGCTTTTTTTGGTAGGGAGGTTTTTGATAACCACTTCTAATTCTTCGCGACTAACAGGTCTATTTAGATTGTTCAACTGTTCCTGGTTTAACTTTGGTATATGGTATTTATCTAAAAAAGTGTCCATTTATTTTAGATTTTCTAGTTTTGTGGCATACAGGCTTTTGTAGTAAGATCTAATGATTCTCTGAATTTCCTCTGTGTCTGTGGTTATGTCCCCCTTTTCATTTCTGATCTTATTAATTTGCAAATTCTCTCTCTGCCATTTGATTAGTTTGGATAGGGGTTTATCAATCTTGTTGATATTCTCCAGGAACCAGCTTTTTGTTTCATTGATTCTTTGGATTGTTTTCTGTGTTTCTATTTTGTTGATTTTGGCCCTCAGTTTGATTATTTCCAGTCTTCTACTCCTCCTAGGTGAGTTTGCTTCTTTTTTTTCTAGAGCTTTCAGGTGGGCTGTTAAGTCTCCAATGTGTGCTTTCTCTGTTTTCTTTAAGTGGGCACTTAGTGCTATGAACTTTCTTCTTAGGACTGCTTTCATTGTGTCCCATAAGTTTGAATATGTTGTTTCTTTATTTTCATTGAATTCCAGGAAGACTTTAATTTCTTTCTTTATTTCTTCCTTAATCCAGGTGTGGTTCAGTAGTTGACTGTTCAGTTTCCATGAATTTGTAGGCTTTCTGGGGGTAGCCTTGTTGTTGAATTCTAACTTTAATCCATGGTGATCTGATAAGACACAGGTGGTCACTAATTTTTTTTTATAATTGTGGATGTTTGCCTTGTTACCGAGTATGTGGTCAATTTTCGAGAAGGTTCCATGAGCTGCAGAGAAGAAGGTATATTCTTTCCTATTTGGATGGAATGTTCTATAGATGTCTGTTAAATCCATTTGCTTCATTACCTCCATTAATTCTCTTGTTTCTCTGTTAGGTTTCTGTCTGATTGACCTGTCCATTGGTGAGAGAGGAGTGTTGAAGTCTCCTACTATTAGTGTGTGCGGTTTGATGGCTGCCTTGAGTTTTAGCAATGTTTCTTTTATGTACGTGGGTGCTTTTATATTAGGGGCATAGATATTCAGGATTGAGACTTCATCCTGATGAACTGTTCCTGTTATGAGTATAAAATGCCCCTCTCCATCTCTTCTGATTGATTTAAGTTTGAAGTCAACTTTGTTAGAGATTAGTATGGCCACACCTGCTTGTTTCTTAGGTCCATTTGCTTGATAAGCCTTTTCCCAGCCCTTTACTCTGAGTAGGTGCCTGTCTTTGTGGTTGAGGTGTGTTTCTTGTAAACAGCAGAATGTTGCATCCTGTTTTCTTGTCCAGTCTCTTAGCCTGTGACTTTTTATAGGTGAGTTGAGTCCATTGACATTAAGTGATATTAATGACCAGTGGTTGTTAACTCCGGTCATTTTTTTAGTCGTAGAGTTTGTGTGTTTCCCTTCCTTGAGTTGTGCTGGTGAAGGGTCTCTAGATGTCCGAGTTATTGTGGTCATTGTTGGACTCCTTGGTTAGTGCTTTTCCTTCTATTACTTTCCGTAAGGCTGGAATTTTGGCTATGTATTGTTTAAATTTGTTTTTATCCTGGAAAGTTTTATTTTCTCCATTTATAGTGAATGAAAGCTTGGCTGGGTATAGTAGTATAGGCTTGATTCCATAGTCTCTTAGTTTCTGCAGTACATCTATCCAGGACCTTCTGGCTTTCATGGTTTCCATGGAGAAGTCAGGTGTAAGTCTGATAGGTTTACCTTTATAAGTAACTTGGCCTTTTTCCTTTGCAGCTCTTAATATTCTTTCTTTATTCTGTATGCTTTGTGTTTTGATTATTATATGGCGAGGGGATTTTTTTTTTGATCCAGCCTATTCGGAGTTCTGTATGCTTCTTGAACCTTCATAGGTATATCTTTCCTTAGGTTGGGAAAGTTTTCTTCTATAATTTTATTAAATATATTTTCTGGACCGTTGAGCTGCACTTCTTCTCCTTCTTCTACTCCTATTATTCTTAGGTTTGGTCTTTTTATTGTGTCCCAGATTTCCTGAATGTTTTGTGATGAGAGTTTGTTGGACTTACTGTTTTCTTTGATCAGTGTGTTTATTTTCTCTATGGTATCTTCAGAATCTGAGATTCTTTCTTCCATCTCTTGTATTCTGTTGGTTATGCTTGTTTCTGTAGTCTCTGTTTACTTAAATTTTCCATGTCCAGCCGACCCTCTGTTTGTGTTTTCTTCTTTGCCTCCATTTCAGTTTTCAAGTCTTGAACTGTTTCCATTATGTGTTTGATTGTTTTTTCTTTGTTTTCTAGGGTATCATTCATTGATTTATTCAATTCTTCAAACTTTCTGTTATATTTCTCATCCATTTCTATAAGGGCATTCTTTACATGCTGTTTAAGGGCGTCAATCACTTTCATAAAGTCAATTTTTTCTACTTCTTGATTAAGGTGTACATGTCCTCCTGTTGTGAGGTCGCTGGTTTCTGGTGGTTTCATGTTGCTTTTCAGATTGTTGGGTGAATTCTTGCATTGGCGCCTGCCCATCTCTTCCTCTGAATGCTCCCCTATGGATCTTCTTTAACAGGATCAGGTCTTCTTGCCTACTGATGTACCTTCCCAGTGATGGCTCTCCCCAGTGATAGCTCTCCTGGTGCCAAGATCAGATCTCTGTGCCCAGTGCTGGCTCTCCTGTCGCCGAGATCAGGTCTCCGTGCTGGTTGGGTAGCTTGTAAACAAAGCGCCTACCTTTTTTGGTGCAGGCAGGCTATTGAAACAAAGGAACTCCCGCCCACCTGGGTGCCCTGAGGTTTTGGTCCCAGCACCCAGACAGGCTGAGCTGGGTGATGTTATGTGCCCACAGAGGGCAGAGGGGCTGAAGAAGGGAGGGTTCTGGATGCAAGCTGGGTGGGATAGGAAGAAAGAGGCAGTATGCAGGGAGTAGAGGCCCTGCAGGGAGCCCAGGAAGGACAGGGGGTTGAGGAACTTCCGAGTTCTCTGCCCCGGGGTCAGCAACTCACCCCGTGCTGGCTCTCCTGGAGCCAAGATCAGGTCTCCGTGCTGGTTGGGTAGCTCGTAAACAAAGCGCCTACCTTGCTTGGTGCAGGCAGGCTTTTGAAACAAAGGAACCAGCACTAAGGTTCTTGACTAGCCTGGGCACTGGGCGAATGTGATGGAAGGAAGGGGAGCAACTAATCATATGCAAATCCCATAAGAAATCTAACTGCTCTTGTAAAGGGCGGTCTGTAGGTTAAGTTGGAAAATGCCCTGGTGGATATGCTCATTAAGGGAATTTTGGGTCTCTAAGGCAATAGCAACCTATCTGGCTAGGGAATCAACAGTGCTAGCTACTGTTGCCGTCCAGCTGATGGCAATTTTGGCTGCCATGGTGGAAGCTGCAGCACTGACAATAGCCTCAGTGATCCTGAAGTCTTGGCATGGATGGCTCAGCACCAGCTGATTCACTGGGATAGGTACCAAGCCTGGAACCTGGATGATAACAGCAGCCATCTCAATCGCCCAACATCTGCTTAAATGACATGAAACTTGAGAACATTTAAGGGCACAATAATTTGAGATATGGTTAGTTAAAAGAAAGAAAAATGGCCCTGATATACAGACAGCTGCACGAAAAGTCTTATTTTCACTCTGGTTTAACTGCAAGATAACTTCGAAGATAATTATGGCATTCTATTTTGCTGTGCCATTAAACAAGGTAGAATCCTGCACAGCCAAGTGTCCAAAATTTAGACAGGCATGAGGTCCACAGAGGTACCACCCCGTGAATGTAGGCACTATACCATATTGGGCTGGATTCCGGAAATGAAACTCCTGAGAATCCTTGCTAGCATTCTTGTAAGGTAGTCACGGTTCCCACCACCATAATGAATTATTCAAAATATAGGGAGTATTAGTAATACACTCTGGCCATAATGGGGGTACTGCAAATTTATAAACCATAGGACTGGGCCAACATTTAGTGGCTGGAGCCACACAAGTGGAGGCCTTGTGAGTATCATATAATGGCATCCATACATTATGAAGACCAATAGCAGATGCATTGGTGGAATTAAGGACAAAATCAGCTATAGAGGCATTGCTAAAAACAACACAAGGAGAAGAAGAATTAAGCAGAGATAAATTACTTGTTTTCTGAAATCACAGACTGCCAGATAGGTTCCACATACCAGTAACATTACTGCATTCCCAATTAATGGGAATGGTTGGCTGTCCCATAGCCCAATTAGTGGAATGGAAGTATGGCCATACAGGGCCCACTGGCATCAGCACCGGCAGATTCCTGACTCTGGCCCATCATTCCTGTTGGCCATGCATAGGACATACAAGCCATTCAAGAATCCAAATGGGGCTTTCAGCATCTTGTGGAAACACACATATACTCCCACAATTTGTTGACAGAGATTTCTGTCTCACCCAGTCCCGCAGCCATTCAGTCCCAAAGAGAACACACAGAGGTCTATATTAATCATAAACTGATTGGCCTATTAGCTCATGCTTCTTATGAATTCTTTACTACATTTTAAATTAGCCCATTATTTTTGCCTATGTTAACCACGTGGCTTGGTACCTTTTTTAGCAAGGGATTCTTATCTTGCTTCCTCTGTGGCTGGGTGATGACTGCAGACTGAGTCCTCTTCCCAGAATTCTCCTATTCTCATCACCCCACCTATACTTCCTTCCTGGCTACTGGCCAATCAGCGTTTTATTAAAACAATACAATATAAATGACAAGACCATTGTCCCCCAGCACCACACCCACAAATCAGGACTGGATGAGGCCCCTTCCATGCTCTAGTTAACACATCTTTGCACTGTACACATGGGATGAGTAGAGCCACAGGGCTGTCAGTGCTGCTGAGCAGCTTTGTTTGAGTATGTGATTCAAAAGTTAAAAAATTTAAAATATATTTAAAATTTAATTTAAAATTTATATATATAATTTAAAATTTAAAATATCTCTAAAATATAGAGTACTATACTCCCCCTTTTTTGTTTTGTGAATATAGTCTTTGATAGTTCGTTGAGCTCATTCCACTATGGCCTGTCCCTGGGAATTGTAAGGGATTCCTGTCTTTTGAAGGATGTCATAAATGTCACAGAATAATTGAAAACCTCTATGGGTATAAGCTGGTCCATTGTCTGTTTAAGTAAATTGTGGGGCCTTAGGTAGGCCAAAGCTTGGCAGCAATGGCTTTTCACGTTCTTCACCTTTTCTCCCAAGTGAGCGGAGGCAAAGATGCCTGAATAAGTATCCACAGAAACATGTACAAATCCCAATTTGCCAAAAGATGCCACATGGGTAACATCCATCTGCTAAATATGATTGGGCAAAAGACCACAAGGATTGACTCTCAGATGAGGAACAGGAGCAAGTTCTGCTTATAAGGGACATGCCTTAACAATCTTAAGAGCTTGTTTCTTAAAAATTTTATATGTGAGCCTCAAAGAAGTTGCATTAAGATGGAATTTATCATGAGCTCGCTGGGGAGAGGCCAAGGAATCCTGGGGGCAAAGAGGTTAAGAGAGCTCGGGTCACCTGGTCAACCTGTTCATTGCCTTCACTGAGAGTGCCAGGTATGCCAGAATGTGCCCGAAGGTGGCCAATATAAATCTTATGAGATCTTTTCCATAAAAGTAATTGAATGTTAGTTAGCAATTCATGAACTGCAGAGGTAGTGGCTATATTTCCTGATGTTTCCAAGTGGGGTAGAACCTTAGCAACATATATGCTATCAGTATAAAGATTAATAGGTTCAGCTGGAAAGGTAACAATAGCTAAATGAATGGCAATCAATTCTACTATTTGTGCAGACTTGTAGGGTACTTTCATTCTAGGGCTGTGACTATGGAGGATCCATCTGTAAATACATTAAGGGCACAATCTAGAGGAGCAAGCAACATAATTTTAGGAAAGCAAAACAGATGTTCCTCAAAATTTTTTATGTATTTATTAGGGGAGGTAATAGTTGTCAGATTCAGCAGACTGAATGGTTAAAAAGATGGGCCACTCTGGGCTAAATAACCAGAGCCAGTTAAGCTGCTTCTCATTGTATGGAATAATAACTCTATCAGGGATTTTACCAAACGTCCTAAGGCTTTCCAGGTAGGCAGTGTTCAACACCTCCAGGACAGCCAAATGATAGGGCTGCACAACCATTTGGGAGATGCTTGTCCATGTACTCAGAGAATAGGTTCTTTTTGCCAAAAAACTGCAGTGGGCTGCAAGCCTGGTCAAAACACCAGCAGAAGCAAAGGCAGGCGATAATCAATATAATTCAGATGGGCTTCTGCTAACCGCTGTTTAATTAACCTAAGACATTCACGGCCTTCAGGTGTCAGTAGCCTGGGAGACATGGGGTTTGAGTCACCTCTTAAGATTTCAAATAGGGGTTTTAATTCTCCTGTTCTTAATCCCACTGACGGTCTAATCCAATTAATGTCTCCCAAAACCTGTTGAGAGTCATTAAGAATACAGAGCTGATTTAGTCTAAGAGTTTGCAGTCGAACTCTAGCCTGTAGGAGCTCATGGCCCAAATGCTGAAAAGGGAACATAGTTTGCATTTTCTCGGGGGCAATAACTAAACCAGACCATTGCAATCCCTCATAAAGTGTCTGCAACCCTGCATGCAACTCACATTCCCTAGAGACTGCAATAAGAATATCATCCATATAATGAATGCATATACCTGGGGATGTTGCTCCTTTAAGGGCTGCAAAGCTCTGGAAACATACAACTGGCACAAAGTTGGATTGTTGGCCATGCCCTGGGGCAACACAACCCATTGATATCTTTGCTGTGGATCTTTGAGGTTAATAGAGGGAATACTAAAAGCAATTTGGGTGGATCCTCAGGATACAAAGGAATAGTAAAAAAAAGCAGTCCCTGAGGTCAATCATCACCATGTGGTAATCCTTAGGAATAACCACAGGTCTTGGCAATCCTGGCTGTAATGATCCCATAATTTCCATACATTTGTTAACCTGCCTAAGGTCCTGCAATAGTCACCAACTGCCAGATTTCTTTTTGATAACACCTATGGGGGTATTCCAAAGGGAAGCGGATGGCACTATATGCCCAGCAAACTTCTTGCACAAACTGATGAGCAGTCAGTAACTTTTCTTCTGATAGGAGTCACTGTTCCTCCCATACTTGCTTAGTTTCTCTCCATTTAATGGGAATTGCAATTTGTGGCTCAACAGTGGACTCTGGTTTATTTTTGCCACACCTTACAGTTAATTTTTGTCTGCAGTAGCCTGGGGATTACCTTGAATATCTTAGCCTAGCCCTCACCCAGGGATATACCCTTGATCAAACATCATTCTCTGTACAGGTTCCATGGTTAACATAGCCCCATGCTTTGTAACACATCTCATCCTCACAGATTTACAAGTAAATGAGCTAGTGCATAAGGTTAAAAGACTCACTTATGCCCTTCTGTATCTTCCCATGTTTACATCTTGCTACTGATTTGTGGACTAGCAACCTGTCTTACACCCTGTACCATGGAAGGTGCCTGCTGCAATGGCCAAGCCTTGGGCCAATGCTTTATGGATATGACAGAAGCATCTGCCCTGGTGTCGAGGAGGCCAGGGAACTTTCTCCCATCAGTAATTAACTCTAAGTGGGGGCACTTATCTAATTCTGCAACCCGATATGTACATGTTTCCCCAGTGGAACTGAAACCAGAATTCCCCCTTAGGTCTTTTGCAAAAGGATTATTGGATTTAAATGTTGGAAGTAACACCAACTGAGAAATCCTAACCTTCTCTGGAATGATTACAATACCTAATTCTGCAGCCACTATCACTTTAATCTCCCCTGTGTAGTCCGAATCTACAATACCAGAAATCACCCTTACTGCCTTAAAAGCAGTGCTACTTCTACCCAACGCCAAGCCTACCAATCAAGTAAGGATGGGACCAAACACTCCCTGGGAAGGCCTTGAACACCCATTTGTGATAAAGCTGCTGAGACGGCAGAACACAGGTCCAATCCTGCTCTCCTTCTAGTTCCTTGGACCAGCTTGTTAATGGTACCCTTTTCTGAGGAATGAATATTATGGAAGAAGTCTCTAGTGCCCCATAAACTTGCTGCAAGGCCCGGAGCAGGCCCCTCCTCCCATTTCCCAACTGACCAGAGGGCAGATGACCATCAGTGTCCATCTTAGACCAACATTCATGATGTCCTTTCCTACAATGGGAGCACAAGCCAGGCTGCTTCCTACCTGAAGCTCCATCTGGTTGTTGAGAGTTACCTGAAGACAGGTCTTCAGGACATTTGGGACGTTATTTTCTTAAATGCCCAGCTTGTCCACAGTTAAAGCAGGACTTGGGCCATGCCCCAAGACTACGTCGCTACAGAACAGCGGCCATCATAGCCCAGGTGGTATGGACTTGGTCAATGTCCTTTTACAGTATGATGTAATCATTCAACCCTCCTCCTTGCCAGTGAGGACGAAGAGCCTCCTGATAATATTTGTTGACATTCTCATAAGCTAGTTGTTTGATAACCAGCATGGCAGCATCAACATCAGGGAAAATCCTACCTGCTAATTGCTTAAGAGCCGAGTCACAAAATCTACATAAGACTCAGACAGCCCCTGCAGCATGTTAGATAACTGACCCCCAGCAGCCTTGTTAGGCAAGGCTTTCCAGGCTCTTAAGATGGTAGTGGCAATTTGACTGGGTCGTACATGATTTGCTGATTAAGTGGGTCCAGTACCAGTGAGCATATCCACATTTCTATTTAGGTGCCCTGCAGCAGCGTTCCTTCTGGCCAAATCCACATAATTTTCTTAGTCAGAATTTGTACTAGCAGCATGGCCCAGGAAGCTGCTGTTTCAAAATTGTGCATTTTTTTTCTTTTTTGCTACCACTAAATCAGCTGTTTTTTTTTTTATCCCAGTACCCCCTTTTTTTCAGTAGTACTTGGAATTCCTTTATGAGAGTGGACTTCGAAGAATTTGCCCCCATCCTTACAATTCACCCTCTCACCTTTTCATTGTTACTTACCTGCTGGCCAGTCTTCCAGAGGGTGTCCAGGGTGTCCCCCAGAGATGTTCCTAGTTCCTGATCCCAGTGGGACCTCCACCTGTGGCACTGGCACCTAGAACCATAGTTAGGCAAGGGTGTGGGGAGTAAAGAACACACAGAGACATGGGTCACTCTTGAAGCAAGAATGCCAATTTTATAGTGTCCTCCTTGACTAGTGGCCACTCCTTATCTCTCAAGATTTTCTACTGGAAGCCCACCAGAAACCACTTCCTTGTTATCAGGAACTCATGAGGATCTCATGCTCAGAGCAGCTGCAATCATAGGAAAACAAGTTGTTTACTCCAGCAGGCAAAGGGTCATAGAAAGTTCAGGGTCTAAGGATGTGCAGCACCTTACAGTGGGCATCAAAGTCTGTCTTGGAGGGGCCTAAGATAATTTGGTGCTGGTCACATCCTGGGGTAGCTGGTCACTTTGCTCCTATCCATGATTCGTGGTGTGGAACTGTCCAGTGTCTCTTGGACCTGGCTATGTGTTCACAGAGCAGAGGACAAAGTTAAGTTTAGGAAGAAAGGGAGAGGCAGCTTCTGTCTCTCTCTTATCTCCCCCATTTCTCCCTTTCCCCTTCGCTTTTCCCTCCATAACCCACTAAATAACCTCTATATCTCAGCTCTCTCTGCATGGAGTATCGGTCCATCTGTCTCTTTCCCACTGAGGCCTCAGGCCACGTGCCACTGTCCCTCATGGGGCCAGCCTTGGGTCACGAGTGTTATGAATGATAACAAGTCCCATGCAAATCCAGAGGTACTTCCCAGAAGGTTACTGTAAATATCCATGTTCAGACAAATGTGCTGTATGCTTCTCATATTATAATATGTTATTCATTATGATGATAGTCTTAATGCTAGTTATTTTCTTGGAATTTTAAGACCCCCAGTGTGGGGAGACTCTCACTCAAGTCTCAGGATAACATGACCCCCCCCTCAGTAACTCATGAGAGACTCTCCTTGCTTCAATTACACGAGGTTTATTTGACAGGACAGGAACCAGTGCACTGGGGCTGAGACTCATAACCCATGCAGGGGAGGAGTTTGATATCGAGTAGCTGGGAGAAGGGGTATTTAAGGGAAGGAACCACAGCCCAGTAATCCAAAGGGGATATGGAGGGCAACATTGAAAATTCCGAAAATACCAGTGATAACCACAAGGGGGTAGCTTCGTTTTTTAAGATTATTTTTAAGATTATAATCTAACTTTATCTTTAGCTAGTTCCTGAGACAGAGTCACTGAACCAGCTATTCTAGATTTTTGGCTCTTTTCTTCCTGCTAGAGGGGTCTGGATTTATCCGGGTCTTTCACCTTCCCACTTCTTCTAGTATCTATTTCTAATTATAGAACTAGTTTTTAGTATCTTCTTGACCTTGTAAAGCACTATATTGGTGGTGTAACATCAAAATATGAACAGCACTTATTTTTTTTCTAATGAAGGTAATTAGTTTATTTAATATACATGGATCTATAATCAGTAGCAGAAGCAAAATTAAGAATGGTCCAATAAGGGAAGATATCAGAGTAATCATGCAAGAAGATCTACTAAACCAGCTCTCAAACCATCCCTGATGTGCTTCTCTGTCTGTCTTTTGTCTAACCTTTTTTTTAAGTTTACTTATGGAGTCTTTAATTACTCCTGAATGACCCACATAGAAACAACATTTCTCTCTGAGAGCAGCGTATAATCCTGTCTTTTAAGAATAACAGATCTAATCCCCTTCTATTCTGTAAGACCACTTCTGAGAGGGAAGTCATCGACTCATCAGAGTTTGGAAATATATTGCTTTAGAGTCCTCAAATCTTTATCCGTTGCTATTTTTAATTTATTAAAGCACTGAGGGCCTGTATTAGGGCAGTGGTACCTGTCCCAACACTGGCAGCTTCCCCAAGGCCCAGGATTACTGCAAGTGTCAGAGAAATAGGTTCTCATCGAAAGTGAGTTTGGTGTTTGTCAAACTTATCTTTAAGCATGTTAGCTGGATGATAAAAGACCTTAGGTACCAGTTGTACAAGCACACAGTAAACTTTGGTATCATTAAAGACCAATGTCGACACGCAAGGTGTCAGGTCTGTATTACAAGCCCACTATTTATCTAAACTGTCACAAAAGGCTTTAATCACCCTCTGGCCCGGTTCGAGTAAACCTGATCTAGGCCTTCAACTTTGTTAACAAGTCTCTTTCTAATAAAGGTGTGGGACACTCGGGATAACCGGGAAGGAATGAGTCACTTGTCCTCTCCCCAAATCTACAGTTCGTAAGGTGGTCCACAGATATTGTTTCTGTCCAGTTGTTTTAATTTCTATAGTCTTTGTGTTCTTTAGCTTTCCCAATGGTTGTTTCAGCACAGAGTGCTCAGCCCCCATGTCCACTAGAAATCCATAGGGGTCCCCTCCACAGTCAGGGTTACCCTAGGTATGGGGGAGGGGGTCAGAGCCCTGTCCCCTCTAATCATCTTTTTTAGGGCCAGTACCTTAGAGGCCCTTCCTTTCTTTGGGCATTTTCTTGTCCAATGTCCTTTTTTTTTGCAATAAGTATAATAAGGTGCTGCACCAATCTGTCAAAGGAGCTGTGGGCCATTTCGCACCACCCAGCTCCCTCATGGCTAGCTTTACCCAAATGATTACACGGAAGCTGTATTCTTTTAAACACTGCTTGGGCCCATTAGCTGTAGCCTCTTACTGGCTAATTCTCACATCTTGATCAACCCATTTCTAATAATCTGTGTAGCACCACAAGGTGGTGGCTTACTGGGAAGGATCTTAACCTGCGTCCATCTTGGAGAGGAGAGCTATATCGTCTGTCTCACTTCCCTTCTTCCCAGCATTCTGTTCAGTCTAATCTGCCTGTCTAAATTCTGCCCTTTCAGGCCAAGCAGTTTTCTTTATTAATTAATCAATGAAAGCAACAGGTAGATAGAAGACCCACCTACATCAAATAAGCACATCGGTCTTTGTCTAAGGGGTGTCTCTGTCTGTCTTTACTCTTCTTTTGTCTTCTGTTGCCCAGGTTCTATCTGTCTAGGTCCTGTCTTCCCTTTCTCTCCTACCACTGTGGCCAAAATTTTATCAATTTTTTCTCTTGTCTATGATCCCTCTGGTCCTCTCTTTTTTTCTGCCTCCCACCTCTCTCTTTTTCTCTTCTCTTTTTCAGTCTCTCGCTTATGAAACACTTTCTCTGCCTCCTTAACCAAATCCTGCAAGGTATAATCCTGCAACCCTTTTAACCACTGTAACTTTTTTTTAATATCTGATGCTGACTGTCCTATGAAGGCCATAGCTACTGCTGCTTGCTGACCCTCAGAGGTTGGGTCAGAGGGAGTATAACACCTGGAAGCTTTCTTTAAATGTTCAAGAAAACAGATGGTGGTTTAACCAGCCCCTGAGACCTGACATGAGAGCCCTGCAGGGATAGACTGTCAGGCACTCCCTACCTGCTTTAAATTTGACCTTGAAAGCATATACAGGGAACTAGATAAGGCCCATTTTGTTTACACATTTTTTTTTACCAAAATCTTTTTTGTTTTTTTAGACAACATAGCAAAATTTTTCTTGCTTTTTAGACAACACACCAAAAATCTCTCTTGCTTTTTAGACAACGTAAAAACTCTTACCAAAGTCTTTTTTTGTGGTTTTTCTCAGTGGGAATGTATGGTTACATTTTAAACAAGAACAGCACATAAAATCCTGTACCAGTGTGAAACATTTGAGACCAACAATAGGTTTTTTTTAGCATTAACCAACAATAATTTATAACTAGTCCCTGTAAATGATGTCAGATACTTACAATTTATAGGATCTGAATAGCCCAGCCATCCATATAAGCATGCTGCCCCGCAGCCACATGCTTGGGTCCAAGGCTGACTCCTTTTTTATGAAATATACCCCTATGCTTCTGGCCCTATCTCCAAAGTCTTATAAGTGGTCACAATATCAAAGTCAAAGAAGTCATGATTTGAGTATGTCAGCATCAGTATAAGTCAGGACAAAAGCACAACACACATTACACAGACATACAGGACAGTAGCACCAAACAAACCAAAGACACAGCTTCAAGTTGCTTCGTGGGTGTGACCTGCCTGCTATTGAAATGAGACCTCTATCCGTGGATGTCTCTACAGACAACTGACCACACCACCTGCGTGTCATACCACAGAACTGAGAAACACCACCCACCTTTCTCAGAGAACTGAACACTCTACCTGCACGTAATATAAAACAGAGACCGAAGATACACAGACAAAGGCTAACAAAACATAGAAAGGCAAAACCACCAATCCAGAGTCAACATCACAGTCTGTCCCAATTGTCAAAGTCACAAGTAAGACAAAACAAAAGACCAAAGACACACAAGACACGCAAACAAAGGTCCATCTCCACCAAGACAGACAAAACTATTCCAGAAATACAGACGGCTGAGAGGACATATAGTACCTCCAATCCAGGAGAACTTCCGTATCCTCACCAGCACCCAGACGGGAATCTCCCAGGCATCCCTGGGTCCCTTCTTACCTCCTGGGACATCTCCCAGGGTGGCAGTTGGTGGTCTCCTAGCACATTTGCTGATCACTCCCTCTGTCTCTGCCTGAGATGCGAGCGACTACAAAACTGAAACCGAAAATACAGAACCTGAATTCAGCTGGCACAGAAACACAAAGACACAGACACAGCTGTAAATCTGAAAGTACAGAACCTGAATCTGAATTCAACTGGCATGGAAACACAAAGGCATGACTGTAAACCTGAATGTACAGAATCTGAACCTGAATTCAACTGGCACAAAAACACAAAGACACAGACACGACTGTAAATCTGAAGGTACAGAACCTGAACCTGAATTCAATCGGCACGGAAACACAAAGACACAAACACACAGACAATGTCTCACCTCCAAGTGGGTCTTAGGAGACGAGGATGGTCTCAAATCCCAGACAAGCCCCCAAATGAAAGACCACCCCCCCCCCCCTGTGGGGAGACTCTCACTCAAGTCTCGTAACACGACCCCCCCCCAGTAACTCACAAGAGATCATCCTTGCTGCAATCACATGAGGTTTACTTGACAGGACAGGAACCAGTCCACTGGGGCTGAGACTCATAACCCACGCAGGGGAGGACTTCAACCTCAAGTAGCTGGGAGAAAGGGTATTTAAAGGAAGAAACCCAAACCCAGTAATCCAAAGGGGATATGGAGGGCAACATTGAAAATTCTGAAAATACCAGTGATAATCATAAGGGAGTAACTCCCTGTTTTTTAAGATTATTTTTAAGATTATAATCTAACTTTATCTTTAGCTAGTTCCTGAAACAGAGTCACTAAACCAGCTAATCCTAGATTTTTGGCTCTTTTTTTCCTGCTAGAGGGGTCTGGATTTATCCGGGTCTTTCAGAATGAAATGTAAAGGACTAGAAATAAATATATCAAACATTGCCAAAAATTTATCAATTAAACTAAAAAGGCATTTATGTCTTCTATTCCTTGTATGTTTCATTTTACTGTACAATATAATTAGTAATGGTATTTTGAAAAGCATTATGTAATAGGCATCTATTGGAAAGTTTGACATTCTTAGCATTATATTCTTATAAATTCAGAAGAAACTAAATATAAGTTTAAAAAGGATGATTCTTCTGTTAGAAATTTGATAAAATATGTCAGATGGCAATGTGGGTGAACTGAAACTCTTGTAAGACTATGGAATTGAAATTGTATAAAGTCAATTCTTTTGGAAAGTGTTTAGGAGAAATTAAGTTCTGAAACAATAATATAGCCTCCTTATATGTGGATTATTTATCTAAGATATTTATATCACAAGGACTTCCAAAGCATTGTTTTTGAGAATTCTTGAATAGTAGGTACTATTAAAAGGAACAGTCTGATAGTCTGGTGTCAGATAAATAATAAGCTGTTGAAGAATGAAGTGGCCTTTTCACTGATTTCATCTTCTGTTTACTTACTGCTTTTTATTGCTTCATTCTGAAAATTTTCCTCCTTTGGATTTCTTTTTATACTTTTTTTCTTCCATTGCTGGGGATCAAACTCAGAGCCTTGTTCATGCAAGGTTAATACTCTACCACTGAACTACATCCCTAGCCTTCTCTTTTGGATGTCTCATTTCTTATTATGTTAATCCATTTCAGTCTGCTTTTCTTTCTCCTTTAAATTGCTTGTCTTCCAAATTTTGCTGTCATTTCTCAGAGATTATTAGAAATATGTAGTAAAACATTTAAAAATATCTGTGCTTTAATTCTGCTCTTGTTACCAGTTACATAGCTATTGAGCTTAAATTCTTTGGGTATTGCCTTTCTGACAAAATGCAGACTTGAGTTAGATTAATTCTAAAGCTAAAGTCAAGGTCTTTTGTACCATCCTATTCTGCAAGTCTCAGGATGAGTGGCTCTTAAATAGGAATCTTGAAATCAACAACTGTAGTGATGAGGCGAGCAGGCCTGCTTTTTGTCCCGCCCGGCTATTGCCTGGCTAGCTTTACACCCAAAATAACAACACACAAATTGTATTCATTTAAACACTGCCTGGCCCATTAGCTCTAGCCTCTTACTAGCTAACTCTCACATGTTGATCAACCCATTTCTATTGTGTATTGCCACTTGACTGTGGCTTACCAGCATGAGTCTAACCACCGTCCATCTTGGGTAGGAGAAGCATGACGTCTGCCTGACTCTGCTTTCTTTCTCCCAGAATTCTTTTCTGTCTATTCCACCCACCTAAGGGCTGGCCTATCAAAAGGCCAAGGCAGTTTCTTTATTAAACAATGAAAGTAACACATAGACAGAAGACCCACCTACATCTAACAACTCTACTTATTCCACATTCCCAATGGACTGACATGATATTATTATTATTATTATTATTATTATTATTATTATTATTATTATTGAGACAGGGTTTCTCTGTAGCTTTGGAGCCTGTCCTGGAACTAGCTCTTTAAGACCAGACTTGCCTCCAATTCACAGAGATCTGCCTGCCTCTGCCTCACGAGTGCTAGGATTAAAGGTGTGCGCCACCACTGCCCGACTGACATTACTATTCTTAGTCTACCTATTTTTCTTCTTTTTCCTGTAGTAGCTTAGCCTGAAACTCAGAAAATAGTTTCTGATCACTGCTTTATGAATGTTCATAAACAAATCTCATTTGTAAACCTGGATCAAAACATGTAGAGTCTTATGCTGGATAGATAACTTCTTATAAACATATTTAAACACAATAAAATACGGAAAAGGGTTTCCATGCAACAATTATTGCAGTTCCAGGTGCACAGTATAGCTTATGGTGTGACTACATAGAAACTCCTTAACAAAGTACATGTGACTGTGAAGGTAGGTTCTATAGCTAAAAGGTTTAGAATCTAATGTAATCTCTGACAGAGAAAGCATAGAAGTCAGCAATACATGGAACATCTTCCTTAAGGATGGGTTTTATTATTTGGGATCTAAGGATAATGGTATGTGGAGGGAAGAGTTAAAGATAAACATTCTGGGTGGGATCTGCCTCTGTAGCAAAAGGGGGGTGAGGTCTGCTTCTACAGATAGCAACAAAGTCACTAGGAGTTAACGATATCCACTCCCAGTCTTCTAGGCTGAAAACAGGTATTTCCCTTCTTTGAGGAAACATTCCTACACCTATGTGATTAAAATTCCTGTTTTCCCTAGTGATCTGTAGACAAAAAGACCTTTTGGCCCCAAGAGTTTCATTTAATTTTCTTTTTAAATGGATCTGGATTTCCCCCCTTCTGTTTTACTGTCCCAGTGCAGTACATTTGAAAACTTGACTGCTCTCTTATCATCAACAGATAGTTTCAGAAGAGCAAATGTGAGTCAAGGATTTTATCTAAATAGCAAAATCAGGATTGATAACCAGTTAGGTCATTGAAATATGTCCAATTCAAAGTTTTCTTACTAGAGAGACAATATTTAGAATGGTCTGCAAGTGGAATGTGGAAGGGAGTTAGGAGATGGGTGGGTTCTGGGAGAAATATCTTGATATTTAATAAGAGTGTTTGATTTTGCCCTGAAGTAAAGGGGGAGGGGGGATGTTTGGCAAGCCAGTTTTGGACAATTACCTAGAATTCTTATCTACTCTTCTTTAGTCTATAGTGAACTGTCCTTCCTGATTCATCTCCTACAAGTACTATTTGATTTCTGCTTTGATTTATTATTTTGAGTTTCTAATGCATTTAAACATATCTTGGAGTAAGACCCCATGTTGAATGCTCTTGGGAACAAACAGTTGAGTGTTTATGAATGTTCACAAAGCAGTGATCAGAAACTATTTTCTGAGTTTCTGGCTAAGCTACTACAAGAAAAAGAAGGGAAACAGGTAGGCTAAGAACACTGATACCATGTCAGTCAAAGAACTGTGAATTTATCCACTCTTTTCAAAGGGCTGTAGCCTTCAAAGCTGTCTGTAGTAAACTAATTCTATAATAGTAATAAGTCTTCTAATACGCTGTCCATGTATATTTTGTCCCAAACAATGACCTACTTTTCAGTTTTTTTGACTTGTATCTCAGTTTAAGCTTGCTTGTTCTCTTTTCTATTTATATAAATTTTGTTGTCATACATTCATTATACATATAGGTTTTTAAATTAATTTTCATGCAATCTTGTCAGGCACTTGAACCATATTCACTCTTGTACCTCCCCTTTTATCACTGGTATATTAACTATAATTAAGTGTAGGCCCCATGCCCAACAGTAGATAGCCAACACAAAATTATTTCAGTAGTATTTTTATAGATTTTTGTCTCAATAGCTTTGTTTGAGCACTTTTTTTTTGTCTTACTGGTTTTTTGCTTGTATTCTATGATTTCTGATTTTGTGTTTTTATAGGTTTCTTGTGTATATGTGTATGCGTGTCTATTTATTTGTTTCATGTACTTCCTCTTTATAGTAATAGAAGTTATTGTCTTATTCTCATTTGTTTGCCTATTTTCTAAAAAGAAAGAGAAAGGTGTGAAGTTGGATGAGTGGAGAGGTGGAGAGTATTTGGAATGAGTTTTGGGGAGGGGACTATTTGTCTTTTGGGGTCTGGTTTCCCTCACTGAGGATGACCATTTTCTAGATCAATTTACCTATGAATTTCATGATTTTTAACAGTTGAATAATATTCCATGCTATAATATACCATATTTTCCTTATCAATTCATTTGTTTTCAGACATCTAGGCTATTTTCAGTTTCTGGCTATTATGAATAGAGCAGCAATGAACATACTAGGTGTCTCTGTAGTAGAGAGTAAAGTCCTTTGAGTACATGCCCAAATGTAGTATATCTGGATCTTGAGATAGATCTGTCCCTAGCTTTCAGAGGAATTGACACACTGATTTCCATAGTGACTGTACAAGTTTTCATTCCCAACAGCAATGAGTATTCCCTTTACCCTACATCCTTTCCAGCATGAGCTTTCATTTGTTGATCTTAGTTATTGTGATTGGTATAAGCTGAAATCTCAAAGACCTTTTGATTTGTTTCTCCAATGACTAAGCATATTGAACATTCTTTAAGTGTTCATCAGCCAACTGTGTTTCATATTTTGAGAACTCTGTGTTTAGATTTGAAACCCATTTTAAATTGAGTTATTTGTTTCCTTGATTTCCAGTTTGTGTTTTCTTTCTTTATATATATTTTTTTATTAGCTTTGTATCAGATGTGTGAGTGGTAAAGATATTTTCTCATTCTGTAGTTTCTTGCTTTTTCCTACTGGCAGTGTTCATTGCCATGTAGAAGCTTTTAAATTTCATGAGGCCCCATTTGTTAATTTTGATGTGAGCGCCTGTGCTATGGGTGTCCTGTTCAGAAAGTATCTCTCTAAGCCAGTTAGTGGAAGGCTGTTGCCCCACATTCTCTTCTATCAGATTCAGTGCATCTGGTCTGTGTGTTTCATCCTTGATCCATCTGAGTTTTGTTCAAGGTGATCAGTATGGGTCTATTTGCATTCTTCCACAATCAGCCATCTAGTTTGAGCATCACAATTTGTGGAAGATGATGTCTTTTTTTTCTGGTGTGTATTTCTGGCTGCTTTATAAAATATCAGGTGTCCATAGGTGTGGGAACTTATGTCTGGGAATTCAATCTAATTGCATTGATCAACATGTCTGATTTTATGATAACACCATACTATTTTTATTACTATAGTTCTGTAGTAGAGTTTGAGCTCAGAGATTATCATAACTCCAGCAGTTTCATTTATTATTTAGGATTGTTTTTAGCTATACTGTTTGTGTATGTACATTTCCAGATGTAGCTGAAAATTGCTCCTTTGATTCCTGAGAAGGATTGTGTTGGAATTCTGATAGGGAGTGCATTGAATCTGTAGATTGTACCACTGTCTGGTAGGTCAGCCTTCAACAGCACAGGGATTTGATAGGAATCCATGGTGCTGGCAAAGCTATCTATCTGAGGGGCATTAGGGGAAAAGGCACTCACAAACTCTCTTGATGGTTTCCTTCTTTATTCTTTTTTTTCTCTTTATTCTCTCTGTCTCATGTTGTTTTACAGCTTTTGTATCCCAACAGAAACTTCCAGGCAGTACAAGAGTCAAAACAGTTGCAGTCCATTTTCAAGTGAATGATTATAGGTAAAAACGTGTTTTTTTTAACCTCCCCCATATGATTAAACATTTTATGTATTACAGGTAAAAAAGAAATTACCCCAAGAATCCACATTTATGCCCAAGCAACTTGTTACAGATTAATCATATGTCAAGCAAGGTGCTTTTGTCAGGTCTTTTACTGACAGTCTACATTTTGTAGTTACAAAGAAAGGGCCAATTACTTTATTACTTATTTTGAAAAGTAATCTTACAAGCAATCTTAAAGGAATCACAAACCTAAACTTTTATGTAAGAAAAAAAGTCAGCTCTACTTTAAATCTTTAGGGTACATTTTCATTAATATATATATATGTATTTTTTTACATCAGGAGATTGAGGACACAAATGGGTATAAGGAATTAATAATCACCTTTGGTCACCAACCAAACCTAGCAAGGGAGTATGCCAGCCAGTAAAAATTGGACTGCTTTGTTATTGTTCCCTGACCTTGAAAATTTTTTGCCGATGTCGGGATAAGTGGGCAGAATTCTTGTTCTTAAAGATTTCTGCATTTATTATGTGCCTTATTAAAACTTTAGATTGTCTTCTTGTTTTTTTAAATCTTAGAGTTATTTAACAAAAACATCCTAGTCTAACTTTGTTTTTTCAAAGCTTTGTTTCAGCAGTGATGCACTCTGAGACCTGTGAACGCATCTCCCCACATTAAGGTTAAAAGAATTTAAACTAGCTGGGTTATTTGGGATTCAGTTGTTGGTAATTAACTTGAGCTACAATCTCTGCAGCTCTTTATGTGAGACTCACAGACCCTGGCTGTGAAACATACCCTTGTATTTATTTTATTCATCAAAACTCTGTATAAGCTATCATTGTTATTATTAAATTAGACAGTACAGTTTAGGGAGGGATCATCTTCTTGACAATCCACAGGTAAAAATGCCCGGTAGAATGGGCTGTTTCCAAGAGATAAACACATTATATCACAGGCAGTGGGGATCTCTCCACATCCATTCACACCATGCTAGATACCAGAGAAAAAGAACCACAGCAAACATGTAAAGGTACAGCAGACTCAAAAGACATTCCTGGGTCTATAGTCCTGTGACCTTGCCTAAAAAAGATTGACCCATCAGAGGATTCCCTTCTGGAGGCTGACACATGGAATTTCAAATTGCAACTTGCTGCTCCTCTGACATGGCCCACAGCAAGATTGTTTTGGTAGGATGGTTATTTTCAGTATATTAATCCTACTGATCCATGAACATGGAGATGCTTTTCAATTGCTTCATTCAGTATCTTAAAATTTTTATTATAAAAGGTTTACACTTGCTTGATTAGAATTGTCTCGATATTTTTTATGTTGTTATGAAAGGTATTATTTTCCTGATTTCTTTCTCAGTCTGTTTTTTATAGGAAGGCTACTGATTTTATGTGTTAATTTTTATCTTGCTACTTCACTGAAAGTGTTTATCAGCTGTAGACATTCTCTGTGGAGTTTTAAGAGTCTTTTATGTATAAAATCATACCTGAAAATATATTTTGTTTTTTTCTGTTTGTACATTCCCTTGATCTGTTTCAGTATTGCTATTGCTAAGATTTCAAATATTATATTGAGTAAATATAAAGAGAGTGGGTGTTCTTGTCTTCTTCTTCGTTTTAGTGGAAATACTTAGAGTTTTTCTCTGACTAGGGTTATGTTGAGTATTGATTTGCTGTCAGTTGCCTTTATTATTTTCATGTATTCCCTTTGTATCCATAGTCTTTTAAAGACATATCATGAAGGGAAGTTGGTTGTTGTTCAAGTCCTTTTCTACAACTAATGAGATGATCTATCTCCATCCATCGCCAGATGAAGGTTCTATGGTGATATGCAAGATCAGTGTGGTTATAGGGTAAGGCCATTTCAGGCACCCTCTCCTCTGCTGCCCATGGAACTAGTTGAGGAAATCCCCTTGGACACTTGGAAACCCCTCTAGAGCCAAGACTCTAGCCAACCCTAAAATGGCTCCCTTGGTTAGGATAACTTCTTCCCTGCTCCCATATCCACCCTTCTTCCATTTCAATTATCTCATTCCCCCAAGCTCTCCCCGATCTTCCCCTTCTCCCTTCTCTCTCCCCATCTCCCCTTCCCCCCCAATCCATGCCCACCTCCCTGCTCCCAACTTCCCCCCTGCAATCTTGTCAACTTCCAATATCCAGGAGGATAACCATATGTTTTTCTTTGGGTTCACCTACTTATTTAGCTTCTCTAGGTTCACTAACTACAGGCTCAATGTCCTTTGTTTATGGCTAGAATCTGTTTATGAGTGAGTACATACCATATTCCTCCTTTTGGGTCTGGGTTATCTCACTCAGTAAAGTGTTTTCTATTTCCATCCATTTGCATGCAAAGTTCATGATGTCATTGTTTTTTACCACTGAGTAGAACCTTAAAGTATATATGTGTCACACCTTCTTTATCCATTCTTCTATTGAGGGGCACCTAGGTTGTTTCCAGGTTCTGGCTATTACAAATAGTGCTACTATGAACATAGTAGAGCATATACTTTTGTTGTATGATAAGGCCTCTCTTGGGTATATTCCCAAAAGTGGAATTGCTGGATCCTGAGGTAGATTGACTCCCAGTTTCATGAAAAACCGCCACACTGCTTTCCAAAGTAGTTGCACAAGTTTGCATTCCCACCAGCAATGGATGAGTGTACCCCTTACTCCACATCCTCTCCAGCAAAGGCTATCATTGCTCTTTTCGATTTTAGTCGTTCTGACAGGTGTAAGATGGTATCTCAAAGTTGTTTTGATTTGCATTTCCCTGATCGCTAAGGAGGTTGAACATGACCTTAAGAGACTTTTGGCCATTTGAACTCCTTCTGTTGAGAATTCTCTGTTGTAATAAGAGCTGCGGGGCTGCATCCCCAGCACCTGGACCACCTGGCTAGCTTATGCCCCGAAATAATTACACGGACACTGTATTCTTTTAAACACTGCTTGGCCCATTAGCTCTAGCCCTTACTGGCTAATTCTGATATCCTGATCAACCCATCTCTAATAAAACTGTGTATCACCGGTCTTACCGGGAAAGATTCAGCCTATGTCCATCCTGGGTCGGAGCTCATTGTGTCTGCCTTGGAGAGCAGAGCTATCACGTCTGCCCGGGAGAGGAGAGCATGGCGTCTCTGTCCAGAGAGCAGAGCTGTGGAGTCTGTCTGAGGCATCTTACCTCACTTCCTCTTCCTCCCAGCATTCTGTTCTGTTTACTCCTCCCACCTATGTTTTAACCTATGAGGCCAAGCAGTTTCTTTATTATAATTAACCAATGACCTTCCTCCATCAATTCTCTATTCAGTTTGGTACCCCATTTTTTAATTGGGTTAATTAGAGTTTTAATGACTAGTTTCTTGAGTTCTTTATATATTTTGGATATCAGACCTTTGTCTGATGCAGGGTTGCTGAAGATCTTCTCCCATTCAGTAGTTGCCTTTTTGTTTTAATGACAGTATTCTCTGTATTACAGAAGCTTCACAGTTTCAGGAGGTCCCATTTATTCATTGTTGCTCTTATTGTCTGTGATACTGGGGTTATATATAGGAATTGGTCTCCTGTGCCCATGTGTTGCAAACTACTTCCCACTTTCTCTTCTATCAGGTTCAGTGTGTTCAGATTGATACTGAGGTCTTTAATCCATTTGGACTTGAGTTTTGTGCATGGTGATAGATATGGATCTATTTTCATGCTTCCACATGTTGAAATCCAGTTATGCCAGCACCATTGTTAAAGACGCTTTCTTTCTTCCATTGTATACTTTTAGCTCCTTTGTCGAAAATCAGGTATTCATAGGTTTGTGGGTTAAAATCCGGGTCTTTGATTTGATTCCATTGGTCAACATCTCTTTTTTATACCAATACCAAGCTGTTTTCCTTACCGTAGCTCCGTAATAGAGTTTGAAGTCAGGGATGGTAATGCCTCCAGAAGTTCCTTTATTGTATAGGATTGTTTTGGCTATCCTGGGTTTTTTGTTTTTCCATATAAAGTTGATTATTGTTCTCTTAAGGTCTGTGAAGAATTTTGTTGGGATTTTGATGGGGATTGCATTGAATCTATAGATTGCTTTTGATAGAATTGCCATTTTTACTTTGTTGATCCTCCCAAACCAAGAGCAAGGGAGATTCTTCCATTTTCTGGTATCCTCTTCAATTTCTTTCTTTAAAGACTTAAAGTTCTTGTCAAATAGATCTTTCACTTCCTTGGTCAGAGTTACCCCAAGATATTTTATGCTATTTGTGGCTATCATGAAAGGTGACATTTCTCTGATTTCCCTCTCTGCTTCTTTGTTCTTTGTGTATAGGAGGGCAACTGATTTTTTGGAGTTGATCTTGTATCCTGCCACATTACTAAAGGTGTTTTTCGGCTGTAGCAGTTCTTTGGTAGAGTTTTGGGGGTCACTTATGTACACTATCATATCATCTGCAAATAACGAAAGTTTGAATTCTTCCTTTCCAATTCGAATCCCCTTGATCTCCTATGTTGTCTTATTGCTATTGCTAGAACTTCAAACACTATATTAAAGAGCTATGGAGCGAGTAGACAGCCTTGTCTTTTTCCAATTTTAGTGGAATGGCTTTGAGTTTCTCTCCACTTAATTTGATATTAGCTGCCGGCTTGCTGTATATAGCTTTTATTTTATTTAGGTATGAACCTTGTATCCCTAATCTCTCCAAGATCTTTATTATAAAGGGGTGTTGGATTTTGTCAAATGCTTTTTCAGCATCTAATGGAATGATCATATGTTTTTTTTTCAGTTTATTTATATGATGGATTACATTGATAGATTTTGCATATGTTGAACCAGCCCTGCATCTCTGGGATGAAGCCTACTTGATTGTAATGGATAATTTTTTAATGTGTTCTTGAATTCAGTTTGCCAGTATTTTATTGAGAATTTTTGCGTCGGTGTTCATGAGTGAGATTGGTCTGTAATTCTCTTTCTTGGTTAAGTCTTTGTGTGGTTTTGGTATCAGGGTAACTGTAGCTTCATAAAAGGAGTTTGGCAATGACTCTTTTGTTTCTGTTTTGTGAAATACATTAAGGAGTATAGATATTAGCTCTTCTTGGAAGTTCTGGTAGAATTCTGCATTGAATCCATCTTGTCCTTTGCTTTTTTTGGTAGGGAGGGTTTTGATAAGTTTCTAATTCTTCACGACTTACAGGTCTATTTAAATTGTCCCCCTGGTCTTGATTTAACTTTGGTATATGGCACTTATCTAAAAAAAAGTCCATTTCTTTTACATTTTCTAATTTTGTGGCATACAGGCTTTTGTAGTAAGATCTAATGATTCTCTGAATTTCTTTTGTCTGTGGTTATGTCCCCCTTTTCATTTTTGATCTTGTGAATTTGCATGTTCTCTCTCTGTCTTTTGATTAGTTTGGATAGGGGTTTGTCAATCTTGTTGATTTTCTCCAAGAATCAGCTTTTTGTTTCATTGATTCTTTGGATTCTTTTCTGTGTTTCTATTTTTTTTATTTCAGCCCTCAGTTTGATTATTTCCAGTCTTCTACTCCTCCTGGGTGAGTCTGCTTTTTTTTTTCTAGAGCTTTAAGGTATGCTGTTAAGTCTCTAATGTGAGCTTTTTCCATTTTCTTTATGTGGACACTTAGTGCTATGAACTTTCCTCTTAGCACTGCTTTCATAGTATCCCATAGGTTTGAGTATGTGTGTCATTATTTTCATTAAATTCAAGGAGGACTTTAATTTCTTTCTTTATTTCTTCCTTGAACCAGGGGTGGTTCAGTAGTTGATTGTTCAGTTTCCATGAGTTTGTAGGCCTTCTGGGGGTAGAATTGTTGCTGAATTCTAGCTTTATTCCATGGTGATCCGTTAGTACACAGGTGGTTACTACAGTTTCTTTGTATCTATGGATGTTTGCTTTGTTACCAATTATGTGATCAATTTTTGAGAAGATTTTATGAGATGCTGAGAAAAAGGTATATTCTTTTCTGTTTGGGTGGCATGTTCTATAGATGTCTGTTAAGTCCATTTGATTCATCACATCTGTTAGTTCTCTTATTTCTCTGTTAAGTTTCTGTCTGGTTGATCTGTCCATTGGTGAGAGAAAAGTGTTGAAATCTCCTACTATTAGAGTGTGGGGTTTGATGTATGCTTTGAGTTCTAGTAATGTTTCTTTTACATATGTGAGTGCTTTTATATTAGGGGTGTAGATATTCAAGATTGACACTTCCTCCTGATGAATTGTTCCTGTTATGAGTATAAAGTGTCCTTTTCCATCTCTTCTGATTGATTTTAGTTTGAAACCTATTTTGTTAGATATTAGGATAGGTACACCCACTTGTTTCTTTGGACCATTTGATTGGAAAACCTTTTCCCAACCCTTTACTTTGAGATAGTGTCTGTCTTTGAGTTTGAGGTGTGTTTCTTGTCAACAGCAGAATGTTGGATCCTGATTTCATATCCATTCTCTTAACCTGTGCCTTTTTAGAGGTTAATTGTGTCCAATGATATTAAGTGATATTAATGACCAGTGGTTGTTAACTCCAGTTATTTTTTCTGGTGGTAGTGTTTATGTGTTTCCCTTCTTTGAGTTGTGCTTGTGGAGGGTTGTCAGATGCTTGTTTTATTATGGGTGTTGTTGGCTTCCTTGGTTTGTGGTTTTCCTTCTAGTATTTTCTGTAAGACTGGAGTGTGGCTAAGTATTGTTTAAATCTGTTTTTGTCTTGGAGTATCTTGTTTTCTCCATCGATAGTGAATGCAAGCTTTGCTAGATATAGTAGTCTGAGCTTGCATCCATGGTCTCTTAGTGTCTGCAGCACATCTATCCAAAATTTTCTGGCTTTCATGGTTTCCATTGTGAAGTCAGTTGTAATTGATAGGTTTCCCTTCATATGTTACTTGACCTTTTCCCTTTGTAGCTCTTAATATTCATTCTTTATTCTGTATGTTTTGTGTTTTAATTATTATATGGTGAGGGGATGTTTTTTTTTGATCCAGTCTATTTGGTGTTTTGTATGCTTCTTCACCTTCATAGGAATATCCTTCTTTCGGTTGGGAACGTTTTCTTGTATAATTTTGTTGAATATATTTTCTGGGCAGGGATGTGTGGAACAAAGAAGCCCCTGCAGCAGGAGCTGAAGGGGCCCAGGGCTCCTTTCTGGGATGTTCCGCCTGCCCTTGGATGGCATGCACTCACTGGTCTGAAAGGTTATCCTCAGCACAGGAACAGGACTCTTGGAGGTCGAAGTACCCCGCAGACAAAAGGGTGAACTTTTTCTCTTCATAATCTTGTAGGCAAACTTTATCTCTATCTTCTTTGTGTTTCCCTGTAGCAGGTTTTCTTGGAAGACCAGCTCCTAAATCATGATATGGAGACTTCTTATTAATTATGAATGCTTTATCTTAGTGGGCTGCTTTGTTTTTTGGATCTTCAGGTTGAAACCCAATTTCTCTCTCTTTATTTTTACTAATCATGCTTCATAAAAGTAAATTTATAAATGATTAAATGACGTCATCCATGCACATGAAGGCATTAGTTATTTAATCTGTAATATGCCTGAGGTTAGCATGTATTAGCAGTGCTTCAGTATGGTGAGACCTACAAGAAGACTTAGTTTAATCATTTCAAAATAGGAAATTTAATACTTTCTAGGTTTTTTGTGAGAATTAAATGAGATAAACTATATGAGGTACCTGGGTAAGATTTTGACACATATTGTCCTCATGGGTACTTCTCTACTCAATCGCTACACAGATACAAGGGAGTATGAGATTGAATACCAAATGACAGCAAAAGTAAGTGAAAGTGCTTTGAAAATTGTAAATAGTAATGCAATATAAACTATATTACTATTGATTTTGAAGGTCAGGTGATAGAGGATTCTCTCTGGAGTAGGAGTGAAAGGAAAGGTGTCCTAGACTAGAAAATATGTAATGAGGTTGTTGAGTAGGTACCATTTATGCTACAGAGAAATTGTGGTGCCTTGTTCTGATTGTGAAGGATTATATGATCACAAAGACTATAGATAGAATGATAGTAATGTTTATAGTGATAAATTTGAAGGAGCCAAATGAATTACATTTTTTTAGAATGAGGTAAAAAATATCAGACAGGGAATTTAGTAATATGGGCAAATAGTGTTGCTATCTCACTACTGTAAAGCTTCATTTGAACTTTTCATATTAAAACAGATGGTTTAATCCTTTGAGAAGGAAGACAAACAGAGTGTTGAAGGTTTTGAAGAAACAAAAAACAAACATGAAGAGGGAGCCTAAAGCAAGGAAAGCACCAGAGGAGAGAAGAATTAGAAAAGAGCAGGAGACCAGAGGTAATGAGCAGGATATAAAGTTGATTGTTATTACTAACTTTATATATCTATCATTAACCTATTTGACTAACAGGTTTTTTTTGCATTCAGAAAGTTTATCACCTGAAACTGTGTCACAACTAGGGATATCTGGATGGCAATTAAGTAGTGAAGAAAAGTACCCAATTGTTTGTGTTCTACATTAGTTGCTAAAGAACAGTTCATCCATTCAGAGTAAATAAAGAAGAAATGGAATCTTCCTGTTCCAACTCTAAGGCTACATGCTACTTGATAAATAATCAAGGCCACAGTTACCAGCATGTCTTGAACATAACACTTATCCAAGGAAAGATGGACATATCTTTAAGCCTTAACTGAGGCTCAGTGAGTCCATGGCATATGATTATGAGAAGCCTCTTTAAATCCCTTCTAATATTGCATTGTGTATATTTAATAAGCAGGTAGTATACCAGTTAAAAGTGCAAGGTATGATCTATGTTTCTATCAGACTCCTAAAGTATATGTTGATCAGCATACCCAGTTTATAGTTTGAAAATTTTGTTGCTGTCATTTACTTTTATAATATAATATATATGTACATTAGTCATTTTAAGTTGCTTAACTCTACTTTTTTTTCATAGCATTGCTTTCAGATTGAGAATGCAGACCTGCCAGAAGACTTTTCTAGTCATTCAAATTCAATTAACTTTAGAAAGACATTTTTTGGTCATAGTTTCTAACCGAATTAAAATCGTAGTTGGTGCATCAAACCAGAATCTGGATTCTTTTTGTTACAAAAAAATGATTCTACTGGGACCAGGAAAATGACTCAGTTGTTCAAGTGCTTAGTGCACAAGCAGGATGACCTGAGGTTCAATTCCAAACACTTATAAAAAGGTGGGTTAGAAAAGGTTGGATTGGCTACACATGCTAACTTCAGTACTAATGTGGGGGGGGGAAGCTCAGAGACTAGGATTACTAGAGCCTGCTGGCTGCCAGTCTTACTCCAAATTCAGTGAGAGACTATGTCTCAAGGGAATAAGGCCAAGCATGATAGAAAAGGCCACCTGAAAGTTCTTTGCTGTTCTCCATACATGCATAGAATGTATTAATCTACACCCCCTGTGGTAGTTTGAATGTAATTGGCCCCCATAAGCTCATAAAGAGTGGAGGAGTGGTTTTTTTGGAGTAGGTATGACATTGTTAGAGGAAGTGTGTCACTGTGGAGGTGGACTTTGAGCTCTCCCATGCTCAAGATATGATTCTGTGTCACAATCCAGTTCCTGTTGCCTTCTGATCAAGATCCAGCCAGCACCATATCTGGCAGCATGCTGCCATGCTCCTTGATATGATGATAGCGGACTGAAACTGAAACTGTAAGCTGCCACCTCAATGAAATGTTGTCCTTGTAAGAGTTTCCGTGGTCATGGTGTCTCTTCACAGCAAAAGAAACACTCAGATACTACCTAACACACATATCATCATACCTTCATACATACACAAAATAAAAATTGGAAAGATTTTTTTTTCTTTATAAAACTAACTGTAACCAACTATCCAGAGCTAAATACTCTTAAAATGGTATGGGTTTTGTTTGTTTGCTTGTGTGTGTGTGTGTAGCTTAAATTCTTCTAACCTTTCTTTATTGTTTTGTTTCATTTTGTTTTGTTTTTTGAGACGGGGTTTTTCTGCAGCTTTGAGACCTGACCTGGAACTAGCTCTTGTAGACTAGGCTGGCCTCAGACTCACAGAGATCCACCTGCCTCTGCCTCCCAAGTGCTGGGATTAAAGGCATGTGCCACCACTACCACCCAGCTTCTAATCTTTTTTTTTAACTTTTTTAGAAAAAAAATTGGTTTTACTTACTAGCCCCAGTTCCCCCATCCTTCCCTTCTTCTGCCTCCTACTGTTGGAACCTAGAGTCCAAACACCAAGGAAGAGTCACCCCAAGAGCTGGGCGGTGGTGGCGCACGCCTTTAATCCCAGCACTTGGGAGGCAGAGGCAGGCGGATCTCTGTGAGTTCGAGACCAGCCTGGTCTACAAGAGCTAGTTCCAGGACAGGCTCCAAAACCACAGAGAAACCCTGTCTCGAAAAACCAAAAAAAAAAAAAAGAGTCACCCCAAGAGACCACCTCTCACACCACAGCTGATGTAAAAGCATGAGGATTTTATTAATTCTGTCATGATAGGGTCTTTCAGCATTAGAGGCCAGAAAGACCCTGAATAGCTGGTACAGGCTACTTTTAAAGTAAAAAAGCCACAGAAGCAAGGGGGTGTCTAGGAGTTGTTCTTTGACTATTATGATTGGCTTATTCAAAAGGGCTATTACCAATAACTGACTGGAAAGTGGTTGCCAGATCAGATGAGGTAAGAGGTCACTTTGACCCCATTTCCCAGGGGCTGAGTCAAAACATAAGTGTGTGCATAATTGTTCAGGAACTGAGTAAACATCTTAAAGGTTATCTTGCCCCAATTTCTGGAGAACATTCACAAAGACTCAGGGAAATGTAAAGTTCCCAACATTTTTGTAGCTACTAGGTCCTTGGTTCCCGGGGGGAAGGGAGGAGCATTTCTGCTGAAACTGAGAGGTCTCAGAATTGTCAGAAATTGGTTTAGAGTTATTTTAGAGTTCTACACTACCTCCCTCCATCCTATGCCCCATCCACTCCTCAGAGGAGGTAAGGTCTCCATTGGGGAATCAACAAAATCTGGTATATCAAATTGAGACAGAACCAAGCTCCTTGTGCAGCATGAATAATAAAAACCCAGAGATAGAGATTGGCATTCAACCTGAGGATCAGAAAAACAAAATAGCCAGCCATTATTAGCTCTTACCTCTACCTCAGTTTGAAATGGAACTCCTGCCTCCAGGAATCTCAGAATGAGACTGAGAGCTGTCCCTTCCTGTTTTATAATCCTCCTAGTTCTGGGATTAAGGATGTGTACCACTACCACCTGGTTTCTATGGCAAGCTAGTGTGTGCTACATGGTCTGTAAGATTGGCCAGTGTGACTGTTTTACTTTTCTGATCCTCAGGCAAGTTTTATTTATTAAAATACAAATGAAATATTGCTACATTTCCCCTTTTGTCTAAAATAAAAAAAACTATAACTAATATAAAAATTATATGCATTAAGTATAATAACTATATACAATATATACAGGTAATAAATACATCAACAATCTCTAGTCCATTTGCACTTGACAAATTTAGAGAAAATACTCCATATATATCCTATCTTGGTGAATCCAAAGTCTTGTGCCTAATTTACTTTTTATTATAACTTTCTTTCTGCATTTGGTAAACAAGGAAAACTATAATTATAATTAAGTCTTCAACTTTCTCAGAGACCCAAGAAGGAAATATTAACTGAGTAAACAGGAAGTGCAAGCAAGTGACTTAAAAACTATGAGTATTGACAGAAACAGCTGGCTTCCCAGATAGTCAACCAAAGTTCATCTGCAGCAGGACCTTCTAGCTTTCAGAGTCTCCATTGAGAAATCAGGTGTAATTTTGATAGGTCTGCCTTTATATGTTACTTGGCCTTTTTCCTTTGAAGCTCTTAATGTTCTTTATTCTGTATGTTTAGTGTGTTGATTATTTTATAGTGAAGGGAAAATATGGGATACCATGAAAAGACCAAATCTAAAAATAATAGGGATAGAAGAAGTCCAACTCAAAGATACAGAAAATATATTCAGTAAAATCAGAGAGGAAAACTTTCCTAATCTAAAGAAGGATATGATCATGAAGGTACAATAAGCTTACAGAACACCAATTATACTGGCCCAAACAAAAGTCCCCTTCCCACATAATAATCAAATAAAGAAAGACTATTAAGAGCTACAAAGAAAAAGTCCAAGTAGCATATAAAGGCAGACCTATTAGAACTTCTCAGTGAAAACAATGAAAGCCAGAAGGTCCTGGTCAAGCATTATGTAGACATTAAGAGACCAGAGATTCCAGCCCAGACCACTATACCCAATAAAGCTTTTAATCACTGGAGACAGAGAAAACAAGATATTCCATGACAGAACCAGACGTAAAACAATACCTAGCCACAAATGCAACCCTGCTCAAACTACTAGAAGAAAACCTTCAACCCACAAAAACAAAGAAAATAGATGATCTCACCCCAAAGAAGGGAAAAACATACACAATAACATCACCAACAGCAAAAACTATAAGTAGCAGGAATTTAAAATTACTGGTCGTTAATATCCCTTACTATAAATGGGCTCAAGTCGCCTATAAAAGACACAGGCTAACAGATTGGTTATGAAAACAGAATCTATCCTTCTGCTGCATACAAGAAACATACTTCAACCTCAAAGACAGATATCAACTCAGAACAAAAGGTTGGGAAAAAATTTTCGAACCAAATGGACCTAAGAAACAAGCTGGTGTAGCTATCCTAATATTTAACAAAATAAACTTCAAACTAGAGTCAGTCAAAAGATACAAAGAAGGACATTTTATATTTGTCACAGGAAAAATCCATCAAGAAGAAAATGAATACTTGAACTTCTATGCCCCAAATACAAGGGCACCCTCATATATAAAAGAAATACTATTAAAGCTTAAATCACATATTAAGCCCCACACAATAACAGTCAGAAAATTCTGAACACCCAACTCTCACCAATGGACAAGTCTGCCACACAGAAACTTAACAGAGAAATAAGGGAACTAAGAGATGTCATGACTCAAATAGACTTAACAGACATCTATAGAATACTCCATCCAAACATACAAGTATATACCCTCTTATTAGCACCCCATGGAACCATCTCAAAAACAGACCATATACACAGTAACAAAGCAAATCTCAACAAATGCAAAAAACTGAAAAACCCCATGTATCTTATTGGATCACCATGGCTTAAAGTTAGAATTCAACAGCAAAACTAATTTCAAAAAGCCCACAAACACATGGAAATTGAACCATAATGCTCACCTGAATCACCAATGGGTAAAGGAATAAATAAATAAAGAAATTAAAGACTTCTTAAAATTCAATAAAAATGACCACACAACATACCCAAACTTATGGGACACAATGAAAGCAGTGTTAAGAGAAAAGTCCATAGCACTAAATGCCTACATAAAGAAGCTGGAAAAATTCCACACTAGCAAGTTAACATAACACCTGATAGCTCTAGAGAAAAATGAAACAAACTCACCCAGGAGGACTTGATGATAGGAAATAATCTAGTTGAGATCTGGAATCAACAAAATAGAAACAAAGAAAACAATACAAAGAACCAATAAAACAAACAATTGGTTCTTTGAGAAAATCAACAGGATAGAAAAACCTTTATCCAAACTAACCAAAAGGAAGAGAGAGAATATCCAAATTAACAAAATCAGAAGTGAAAAGGGGAGCATAACAGCAGACATTAAGAAAATTCAGAGATTCATCAGGTCATACTTCAAAAACCTGTACTCCCACAAATGGAAAAATTTAAAGGAATAGGACAGTTTTTTTTGGCTAAATATTACTTGCCAAAATTAAATCAATACCAGATAAGCAAATTAAATAGACCTATAACCCCTGAGAAAATAGAAACAGCCATCAAAATTCTTCCAACCAAAAAAATTCAGGACCAGATTGTTTCAGTGCATAATTCTATAAGATTTTCAAAGAAGAACTAATGCCAATACTCCTCAAATTATTCCACACAATAGACACAGAAGTAACATTGCAAAACTCTTTTTATGAAGCTACAGTTACCCTGATACCCAAACCACACAAAGATCATACTAAGAAAGAGAATTACAGACCGGTTTCACTCATGAACACTGGTGCAAAAATACTCATTAAAATACTGGCAAACTGAATCCAAGAACACATCAGAAAAATCATCCACCATGAAATATCCATCATAAAATATCTTGGAATAGCTCTAACCAAATAAGTAAAAGACATGTATGATGTGGGATTTCCCTCTGTATGCTGTGAATACCATTGGTTAACAAAGAAACTGTCTTAGACCTGTTCAGGGCAGAATAGAGGTAGGCAGGGAAAAGTTAACTGAATGCTAGGAGAAAGAAAGCAGAGTTAGAGAGAAGCCATGTAGCGCTGCCAGAGACAGATGCTTGATGAAAACTTTCTGGTAAATCACAGTTAGATGCCGAAACACAGATTAATATGCTTAAGCTACTGGCCAAACAGTATTGCAAATAATATGACTTCTGTGTGATTATTTTGGGCCTAAGCAACCAAGAATGAAGAAGTGAGATCCCCAACAACACCTGTATGACAAGAACTTTAAAACTTTGAAGAAAGAAATTGAAGAAGACACCAGAAAATGGAAAGATCTCCCATGCTCTTGGGTAGGTAGAATTGGCATAGTAAAAATGGCAATTTTACAAAAAGCAATCTACCGATTCAATGCAATGCCCATCTAAGTCAAAGCAAAATTCTTCCCAGACCCCCAAAGAATAATTCTCAACTTCATATGGAAAAACAAAACCAAGGATAGCCATAACAATCCTGTACAATAAAGGAACTTCTGGAGTCATCACCATTCCTTACTTCAAACTCTACTATAGAGCAACAGCAATGAAAACAGTATGGTATTGGCAAAAAAAAAAAAAAAAAAAACCATATGGGAAGATCAATGGAATTGAATTGAAGATCTGAATATTAATCCAGACACCTTCAAACACCTGATTTTTGACAAAGAAGCAATAAATATAAAATGGAACAAAAGTATCTTCAACAAAGGGTACTGGCATAACTGGATATCAACATGTAAGAGAAAGTAAATAGATCCATATCTATCACCATGCACAAAATTCATGTCCAAATGGATCAATGACCTCAACATAAAACCAACCACACTGAACCTCATAGCAGAGAAAGTGGGAAGTACACTTGAATGCATTGGCACAGGAGACCTCTTCCTGAATATAACCCTAGTAGCACAGACACTGAGAGGAACAATTAACAAATGGGACCTCCTGAAACTGAGAAGGTTCTATAAAGCAATGGACACATCAACAAGACAAAATGGCAGCCTACAGATTGGGAAAAGATCTTCACCAACCCCATATCTGACAGAGAACTGATCTCCAAATATACAAAGAACTCAAGAAACTTGACATCAAAAGAACAAATGATCCAATAAAAATATGGGGTACAGACCTAAACAGAGAACTCTTAATAGATGAATCTCAAATAGCTTAAAGACACTTAAGGACATGCTCAACATACTTAGCAATCAGTGAAATGCAAATCAAAACAGCCTTGAGATTCCATTTTATACCTATCAGAATGGCCAAGATCAATAACACTAATGACAGTTTATGCTGGATCAAATGTGGAGTGAGGGGAACATTCTTCCATTACCAGTGGGAGTGTAAACTTGCACAACTACTTTGGAAATCAGTATGGTGATTTCTTAGAAAATTAGGAAACAATCTACTTCAAGACACAGCAATACCACTGTTAGGTATATAACCAAAGGGTGCTCAATTATACCATGAGGATATGTGCTCAACTATATTTATATCAGCATTATTCATAATAGCCAGAACATAGAAACAACCTAGATGCCCCTCAACTGAAGAATGGATGATGAAAATGTGATACATTTATACAATGGATTACTACACAACAGTAAAAAAATAATGATATCTTGCTAGGCGGTGCATGCTTTTAATCCTAGCACCCAGGAGGCAGAGGCAGGTAGATCACTGTGAGTTAAAGGCCAGGCTGGTCTACAAGAGCTAGTTCTAGGACAGGCTCTAAAACTACAGAGAAACCCTGTCTTAAAAAACTAAAACAAAAGACATCTTAAAAATTGTAGGCAAATGGATAGATATAGAAAAATGCATATTGAGTAAGTTAAACCCCCCAGACCTAAAAAAATATTTTATGTATTCACTTATAAGTGACTTTTAGACATTTATGTAAATTTTAGATGTTTATATAAAGTAAAACCTCAGAGAATCCGAACAACAAAGAGGACCCTAAGAGAGATATACCTGGATATAAACAGGAAGGTAAAAAAGGCAAGATTTCCTGAATAAATTGGGAGTGTGTAGGTCATGGAAGAGGGTAGAAAATGAGAGGGAAAGTGAGCATCCAAACTGCCTAGGCTCCCACAAAGCCAGTACGTGCAGTAGGATCAAAAACCCATTACCATTGTTCTTGAGTTCTCAGTAGTCCTCATTGTCCACTATGTTCAGCGTGTTTGATTGGGGGAGGGGGAGGGGAATGGGAGGCAGTGGCGGGGAGGAGGCAGAAATCTTTAAGAAACAAAGAAAGAAAGAAAGAAAGAAAGAAAGAAAGAAAGAAAGAAAGAAAGAAAATGAGAGGGAAGGAAGGGGGGTGAAAAATGTATAGCTCAGTAAAAACAATCAAATGAATGTTAGGAAATATATAAAAATAAACAAATGGAATATGATATCTTTGATAGACTATTTTCTACATTCATTATTATGGTGTTTACATAATCCTACCCAGGCACTAAATGCCACTCTCAATTGTAGTAGGATCAAAATTAATGACTTAGGTGTCTGTATTAGTTACTTGTCTTACTGTTGCAGCAAACTACCTGACAAAGCAACTTAAGGAGGGTTGAGTTTATTTTGGCTTATAGTCCATCATAAAAGGAAAGGGATATGTCAGGAATGTTAGGTATCTGATCCCATGTGTCAATTGTCAGAAAGCAAAACTGATGAATACTTATGTTCACCTCCACTTTTTCATTTTTATTCAGCCCATGCCAGAGATTTAATATTTCTTTGGTAATTTTAAATCCTGTAAAGTTGGCAAGGTTAATCATCTTAATATTATAGTATAATATGTAACATGTAACCATTGAGAAAAATCTGGAACCCAGTGGACACACAGCAGGAAGACTTGATCATCCTAACCCAGAAGAAGCAGAAGAAAATGACTTTAAACGTAACTTTATGAAAATGATGGAGATCTTTAAATAGGAAATGAAAAAAATCCCTTAAAGAAATGGAGAAAAAGGAAAAAAATTGAAAGAAATTAATAAATCCATCAAAGAAAACTAAGAAAAACAATCAAGCAGGTGAAGGAAACAATTCAAGACTTGAAGACTAAAATAGAAGCAATAATGAAAACATATACAGAGGGAATTCTGGATATGGAAAATCTGGGTAAATAAACAGGAACTACAGAGACAAGTATAGCCAACAGAATATAAGAGATAGAAGAAAGAATCTCAGGTGTTGAAGATACTGTAGAGGAAATAGACTAATTGATCAAATAAATATTAAATCCAACAAATTCTTAACACAAAATGTCCAGGAAATCGGGGACACCATGAAAAGTTTTAACTTAAGAATACTAGGAGTAGAAGAAGGAGAAGAACTCAAGCTCAAAGGCCCAGAAAATATATTCAAGAAAATCATAAAAGAAAACTTTCCCATCCTAAAGAAGGATATGCCTATGAAGGTAAAAGAAGCTTACAAAACACCAAATAGACTGCACCAAAAAATGCCTCACCATATGATAAGCAAAACATATAGAATAAAGAAAGAATATTAAGAGCTATAAAGGAAAAAGGCGAAGTAACATATAAAGGTAGACCTATCAGAATTACACCAGACTTCTCAATGGAAACCATGAAACCCAGAAGTGTCTGATGTGCTGCAGACACTAGGAAATCATGGATACAAGCCCAGACTACTATACCCAAAAAAAGTTGTCAGTCACCTTTGATGGATAAAACAAAATATTCCATGACAAAACCACATTTAAACAATATATATCTACAAACCCAGCCCTACAGAAAGTACTGGAAGGAAAACCCCAACCCAAGGAAGCTAACTGCACCCACAAAACACAGGCATCTGATAACCCCCCTACCAGCAAAAACAAAAGAAGGGAAACACACAAACACTATTACTGAAAATTAACAGGAATTAGCAACCATTGGTCATTAATATCTCTTAATATCAATGGACTCAATTCATCTATAAAAAGACACAGGCTAAGAAGAATGGATACTAAAACAGGATACAGCTTTCTGCTGTATACAGGAAGCACACTCCAGTCTCTAAAACAGATACTACCTCAGATTAAAGGGTTGTAAAAAGGTTTTCCAATCAAATGGACCTAAAAAAACAAGCAGGTGTACCTATCCTAATACCTAACAAAATAGATTTCAAATTAAAATCAATCAGAAGAGATGGAGAAGGACATTTTATACTCATAACAGGAACAATCCATCAAGGTGTGGTCTCAATCCTGAACTCCATGCCCCTAATACAAGAACACCCACATATGTAAATGAAACATTGCTAAAATTTAAATCACCCATCCAATCCCACACACTAATAGTAGAAGACTTCAACACTCTACTCTCTCTAATGGACGGGTCAACCAGACAGAAAATGAACAGAGGAATAAGAGAACTAACAGATGTCATGAATCAAGTGGACATAACAGACATCTATAGAACAATCCACCCAAACACAAAAGAATATACCTTTTTCTCAGCACCACATGGAACCTTCTCTAAAATTGATCACATACTTAGTAACCTAGCAAACCTACACAGATACAAAAAATGAAATAATCCCATGTATCTTATTGGATCACCATGGTTTAAAATTAGAATTCAACAGCAACACTAATTCCAGGAAGCCCACAAACACATGGAAATTGAACAGTGAACTATTGAACCACCCCTGGGTCAAGGAAGAAATAAATAAAAAAAAATTAATGACTTGCTAGAATTCAATGAAAATGAAGGCGCAATGTATTCAAACCTATGGGATACCATGAAAGCAGTGCTAAGAGGAAAGTTCACAGCACTAAGTGCTCACATAAAGAAAATGGAGAAAGCTCACAATAGTGACTTAACAGCACACCTGAAAGCTCTAGAACAAAAAAAAGCAGACCCAACCAGGAGGAGTAGAAGACAGAAAATAATCAAATTGGGGGCTGAAATCAACAAAATGAAACAAAGATAACAATACAAAGAATAAATGAAACAAAAGCTAGTTCTTTAAGAAAATCAGCAATACAGACCAACCCTTATCCAAACTAATCAAAAGGCAGAGAGAGAACATCCCAATTAATAAAATCAGAAATGAAAAGGGAGACATACAACAGACACTGAGGAAAATCAGAGAATTATTAGGTCATACTACAAAAACCTGTACTCCACTAAATTGGAAAACGTAAAAAAATGGACATTTTTTTAGATAGATACCATATACCAAAATTAAATCAAGACCAGGAGAACAATTTAAATAGACCCATAAATTGCAAGGAAATAGAAGCTTTCATCAAAACCTCCCAACCAAAAAAGCCCAGGTCTGGATGGTTTTAGTGCAGAATTTTATCAGAACTTCTAAAAGTAGCTAATACCTATACTCCTTAAAGTGTTCCACAAGATAGAAACAGAAGGAACATTGCCAAACTCTTTTTATGAGGCTACAGTTACCCTGATACCAAAACCACATGAAGACTCAACCAAGAAAAAGGTATTACAGACCAATCTCCCTCAAGAACATGGATGCAAAAAATTCTCAATAAAATACTGGCGAACTGAATATAAGAACACATCAAAAAACATCATCCACCATGATCAAGTTGCCTTCATCCCAGAGATGCAGGGCTGGTTCAACATACAAAATCTATCAATGTAATTCAACATATAAATAAACTAAAATAAGAAAACCATATGATCATCTCATTAGATGCTGAAAAAAACATTAAACAAAATCCAACACCCCTTCATGATAAAGGTCTCAGAAAGATCAGGGACATATCTAAATATAATAAAAGCAATATAGAGCAAGCCAACAGAAAACATCAATTTAAATGGAGAGAAACTCAAAGCGATTTCACTAAAATTAGGAAAAAGACGAGGATGTCCACTCTCTCTATACCTCTTCAACATAATTCTTGAAGTTCTGGCTATAGCAATAAGACAACAAAAGAAGATTATTTCAGAGCTACAGTAATGAAAACAGTTTGGTACTAGCATAAAAACAGGGAGGTTGACCAATGGTATCGAATCAAAGACTTGGATATTAATTCGCATACCTATGAACACCTGATTTTTGACAAAGAACCTAAAATTTTTTAATGGAAAAAAGCCTATTTAACAAATGGTGCTGGCATAACTGGATATCAACATGTAGAAGAATTAAAATACATCCATATCTATTCCAATGTACAAAACTCAAGTCCAAATGGATTAAAGAAATACCTTGACTTCAAAATTGAAGTCAAAAGGTATGTTACTTTGGAGAAGAGATATTGTTTTTGTTTCCACAGAAAACTAGAGGCTCTGGATTTATTCATAGTTAAGAAAAATGAGCTTTGATCAAGGAAGACCACCTGAGAAATCTCCAGCAGGAATAGATGGCCCAGATGTCTGAGTTCTTCACCCAGAACAGGTTCAAGACTGCTGCCTCAGATAATCAAGACTCACAGGATATTCCAGTCAGGACTTGATCATGACTCTAAATTTTCTTTAGGTCCCCATAGATTATCAGCGCCCCCCGCAACAAGCTGGAAGTAGCCTGGAATACTACACCCACATTCCCCCAAAATGGACTTTTTCTTTCTTTTTTTTTTTAAAGAGGGGGAAGTGTTGCAGGAGAATTGTCTGTAATCTGTCAATCATGTTTTAAATAAATGCTGATTGGCCAAGCAGGAAGTATAAACAGGAAAACCAGACAGGAAGTAAAGGTTATACAATGAGAACAAGAGAATTCTGGGAAGGAGGAAGTTGATTCTTTCCAGTCCTGCGCAGACCATGGAGGAAGCAGGATGTGACCTGTCAGCTGAAAAAGGTACCGAGCCATATGGCAAAAATAGATCAGAATAATGGTTTAATATAAGCTACAAAAGCTAATAAGTAGCCTGAGCTAATGGGCCAATCAGCTTTATAACTTATAGAGCTCTCTGTGTGATTTTCTTTGGGGTTTGTTGGCTGTGGGGTATTGGGCGGGACAGAAATCCCCACAGCTGGCCCTCATGTTACAAAAGACCTCAATATAAATTGGACAACACTGAACCTGATAGAAGAGAAAGTGGGAAGTAGTTTTTAATGCATGGGCACAATAGAACACTTCCTAAATATAACCTCAGTAGCACAGACACTGAGAGCAACAATAAATAAATGGGACCTCCTGAAACTGAAAAACTTCTCTAAAGCAAAGGACACAGTCAATAAGACAAAAAGGTAGCCTACTAAATGAGAAAGTATCTTTATCAACACATGAGACAATGGACTGAACTTCAAAATATATAAAGAACTCAAGAAATTGGTCATCAAAATTCTAAAAAACCCAATTTAAAAATGGGGTACAGAACTAAACAGAATTCTCAACAGAATAATATCAAATGGCCATAAGATACTTAAGGAAATGTTCTACATCCTTAGGCATCAGGGAAATGCAAATATAAACTACTTTGAGATACCATCTTACACCTGTCAGGATGGCTAAGATAAAAAATACTAATGATAGCATATGTTGGAGAGAATGTGGAGTAAGGGCAACACTCATTCATTGCTGGTGGGAATGCAAACTTGTACAAACACTTTGGAAATCAGTATGGCAGTTTCTCAGAAACTTGGGGATCAACTTTCCTCAGGAGCTTGCAATACCACTTTTGGGAATATACCCAAAAAATGCTCAATCATACTACAAAGGCATTTGTTCAACTATGTGCATAATAGCATTGTTTGTAATTGCCAGAACCTGGAAACAACTTAGATGCTCCTCAACTGAAGAATGGATAAAGAAAATGCTGCACATCTACACATTATAGTACTACTCAGCAGTAAAAAAAACCAAGACATCTTGAATTTTGCATGGAGTTAGAAAACACTATTCTAAGTGAGGTAACCCAGACCCAAAAAAATGAATATGATATGTCCTCACTCATAAGTGGATACTAGCTGTAAAGAAATGATATTGAGCCTGTAGTTCATGATCCTAGAGAAGTTAAGTAATAAGGCCAGGTCAAAGAAAAGCATATATAGCCCCACCTGGGAATTGGAAACAGACAAGATCACCTGACAAAATTTGGAGCATGGGGGTTGGGGGAGAAAAGAGGGTGGAAGGGGAAGAAAAGGGTAGAAGGGGAGGAGTGAGGAAAATTTGAGGGAATGGGATAGTCGTGAAGGAAGAATGACAGAGAGCAAGGAAAGAGATATCTTGATTCAGGGAGTCAATATAGGGTTCGCAAGAAAGCTGGCTCTAGAGAAATCCCCAGGCCTCCACAAGGATGACCCCAGCTAAGACTCTAAGCAATAGAGGAGAGGGGGCCTGATCTTGACTTGCCTTGTAGTCAGATTTATAAATATCTTAAATATCATCATAGAACCTTCATCCTGCAACCAATGGAAGCAGAGGCAGAGACCCAGATCGGAGCTGGATTGTGCTCCCAAAGTCCAGTTGAAGTGTGGAAGGAATGAGAATATGAGCAAAGAGGTCAAGACCATGATGGGTTCACCCACTGATACAGTCTACCTGAGTTAATGGGAGCTTACAAACTCCAGCTGAACTGGGAAGGAACAACCATAGGACCAAACTAGTCCTGACTGTGGGTGACAGTTGCATGGCTGGGGCAGACTGAGGGGCCACTGTCAGTAGCACCAGGATTTATCTCTACTGCATGTACTGGCTTTTTGGGAACCTATTTTCTTTAGATGGATAGTTTGCTCAGCCTAGATATAGTAGGGAGGGACTTGGACCTTCCCCAAAGAAATGTGCTTTACCTTCTCTGTGGAGTGGATAAGGGTGGGCTTGGAGGGTATGTGGAGAGAAGGGGAGAAAGGGAGGAAGTGGAAATTTGGATTGTTATGTATAATGAAAAAAATAGTTTGTTTTCTTTTTAAAAAATAAAGGAAAAATAATGAATTCTTTAATGATATGAAATAATACCCATGTATAGAGAGAAAATTGCAGATTATAAACTATATAATTTGTCTTTAGTTTGTGCAAAATTGAATCTCATATTCATATCCTTAAAATTGTGGGATAGTTAACCAAACTTCTACACTTATCTTAAATGTCTCTGGCAGTGGATAATTATGGATAGGCATGGGAAATAAATCTTAGCATAAAAAGAGCAGATAGAAAAGAGAAGGATAGAAGGATGGTAAAAAAAACACCATATTAGAAGAGATAACATAACATGGAAAATATTTGCACAGTAATTAGACGGTATGAATTAAACACTTAAAACTCCATAATTCTTGCAAATTAGAAATAGAAAATAATCAAATACTATTCCTCAGAGGTCTGAAGCCAGATTGCATTGTCTTACTGAGCATGTAACTAGGTCATTGGCACAATCTTGCTAAGGAGATTTTAACAAATACATACTTCAAGCAGGACAAGGATAGGATAAACTAACTAAAACATAATTGAATTAAATGTCTCTAAAACGGGTCTTCTACATCTTTTTTCTTATTTTCTTAATATGTCACTAGATCAAAGAAATAGCTGGAAGCCTGCACTCAAAACACAGGTCTGATAAGTTGGTAGAAATTTTGTGGCTGTGAAAATGAGTAGAATAGTTATTAAAGGTTTTAGGTATATATGTGTCATGGTAAGAGAGCTCTCTCTGGAACATCACAGTTCAAAATAGCTTATGTGTAGAGGGTAAGGAAGAGGATAATGATTTAGTGATATAATAAGTCTGTATCTGAATTGCAAAGATGGTTCTATAAATCTACACATGATCAAACATAATATGATTCCATATACACATTTTGGTGACAATTTAATAGTTTTTACATTGTCATATAGATTTGTTAGGTGTAAACATTAGAAAAACTGGATTTTTTCCATTTTTAATCTTTGTAACTTATTAATACATAGTTATTTCAAAATACAGTCTTAGGAAGTATAGAAACAAAAGCAACACTAAAATATTTCATTTAGCATTTTTTTTCCGAAAAAAGCTACAATGACTCCTTGAATGTTTTGCTTTCTCTGTCTTAGTTTAGTACCAAACTTGGAGAAAACGCTATCGCTGACTGACGCTTATATGCCTTGCCAAATAATGTGTTAGACAAGAGAAAGCTAAATATAACCTAAAGTTTCTTGCTCATTTTCACTTTTATATAGGCCACAGTGTTATCTATAGCTAGATAAATGTCTTTCTTCAGTGTTCTTCCACAGTGGTTTATCTAGACAGTTCAGTCAAATGACCAGTTGTGGTGTAGGAGGTTTTTCTGTCTATGTGTTGCTTTCATCGGTTGAATAAAGAAACTGACTTGGCCTTTTGATAGGGCAGTACTTAGGTAGGCAGAGTAGACAGAACTGAATTCTAGGAGGAAGAAAGAGAGTCAGAGAGAAAACTGCCATGGGGTCACCAGAGTCAGACATGCTGAATCATTCCCAGTAAGCCACTGGCACATGATGATACACAGATGAACAGAATTGGGTTGAATCAAGATGTAAGAATTGGCCATTAAGAATTTAGAGCTAAAGGCTAGGCAGTGATTTTAATTAATACAGTTTCTTTGTGGTTATTTTGGGGGTTAAGCTAGCCTGGTGACTGGGAAGAAAAGCAGGCCCTCCCTCCATCAACACAGTTGAATCACCAGAAGGGGGAAACACCACATGAAAAGTTGGATAATCAGAAATACCAAGTCCTTTACCCAATACAGGATGTATGCTCATTGTTAGGCAGCACACAGAATAATTTTTACATCATTTAACTTCTAAATTAACTTATGACTCTTTTAAACAGAATATCATATTTCAAAAAAGCTTTAAAATAATTAGTATGCTGTTAAATGGATGGTAACCATTAAACTAAGTTGAAATGTTAGATGAACAATTTGAACTCAAAAAATAAGAGTTATGCTTGCGGTGGGTAGGGGTAGTGGTATAGAGAGGACTCATAAGGCCCCATCCATCTCTGAGAAACTAATGACCATTAATTGTTGTTAAGGAAGTAAGAATTATTTTCTTTGGTGATGTAGCTAAAGGTAAGTTGTTTATGCTCCTCTAAATAACCTCTCATCCTGTTACCATAAATAACTATTAAACTTACTAGATCACACATAAAAAAGAAAGTAGAAGAGAAACTAGATAGAAAGAGGAAGGAGATCAATAGGAGTGGGGTGTGTGGGAGAAGGTTTATTTGTGAATGTGATAAATACTTTTATGCACATGCAAAATGTCATAATGACACTAGTTATTAGGGATAGTAGTAAAAGTTCACTTGGTGGTTTCCAGCTGCTTAGCCCTGAAATAATCACGCAGAAACTGTATTAATTAAATCACTGCTTAGCCAATTAGCTCTAGCTTCTTATTGGATAACTCTTACATATTAATTTAACCCATCTCCATTAATCTGTGCATCACCACAAGGTTGTGTCCTACCAAAAAAGTTTCATCATGTCTGTCTCTGGTGGCAGCTCTATGGCTTCTTTCTGACTCTACCTTTCTTTTAGCATTCAGTTTAGTTTTCCCCACTTACCTAAGTTCTGCCCTATCAACAGGCCAAGGCAGTTTCTTTATTAAACAATGGTATTCACAACATACAAAGGGGAATCCCCCAAAAAGGGATTATGAGTATAAAGAAATAAAAAGTCTAAGCAAAACCTAAGATTCATATGTATATTTCCATAGGTTCACCCCTCGGGCATGGGCCTTAGATGGCCTATAACTTACTTTCTGACCCCTGGAGGGAGAATCCTGGGAGTTTATGGGTAAGCAAAAATACCAGTTCATCAGATTGTTTTCATTGATTAGATTGGAGTCTTAAGAAGACATCACTATTTCCATTTCTTCTCAGAATACAGTGTATGCTAAGTGAATGGAAACCTGAAAAGATGGTGCAGGTTGGGAGCACTAGATGATAGAGTTTTAAGGTGAGTAGTAGTACAAATGGCTCCAGAGAGAACTAAAGCAAATTTCCTAATCAATTCAATGAATATTTGTTGAGGACATACTGTTCTTAGTGCTTGGGATGTATTATGAGACAACATAAAGAGCACTGTCTTTTTTCCCTTTCACTTTGTTATTTTTTATTATTTTAAGAAAATGCCAAGCCAAATTCCCACTCCCTCCCTACATCTTCCCACCCCTCCCCCTCCAATCCTAAGAGAGGACAAGGCAACCTGCCTGGTGGAATGTCCAAGGCCCTCCCTACTAGATGTAGGTTGAGCAAGGTATACATCCAAAGAGAATAAAATCCCCCCCCAAAAAAACCAGTATATACAGTAGAGACAAATTCCAGTGCGACTGTCAGTGGCCCCTCAGTCTGCCCCAACTGTCAACTACATTTAGAGGGACTAGTTTGATCCCATGTTCATTCACTCCCTGTCCAGTTGGAGTTGGTGAGCTCCCATTAGCTCAGGCAAACTGTCTCAGTGGGTGAACCCTTCATGATCTTGACATCCTTGCTCATATTCTCACTCCTTTCACTTTTCAACTGGAGCTTGGGAGCTGAGTTCAGTGCTACAGTGTGGTTCTCTGCCTCTCTTTCCATCTGTTGTTGGATGAAGGTTCTATGGTGACACAGAATGCTGTCTTTAAAGAATCTACAATATATTGGCACGGAAAAGTAAGAAAGAGATGAACCAATTGACATAAGTAAATTATATGAATGAGTGAAATTATAAAGAAAACATAAAAGTAGAGCAAAAAGAGGGTTTTGAAGTGAAATTGAGAAAGGAACTACTGGTGTTTCTAGTTTCTAGGATTTCCATCTGGTGTTCCTTTAGCTTGTTGCTTCTTCTGTTCTCCATCAAATGAGTTTAAATGAGACAAAGAGCAAAGTATGGAAGCTCAAAAGACAACAAAAGGCATAGCAATTCTGAGCAAAAAGAAAAATTCTGGATGCATCACAATACCTGGCTTAAAATGATATTACAGAGAACAGAAACATAGCATGATACTGGCATAAACATATGTGTAAACCAATGGAATAAATAGAGTAGAGGACTCAGAAATAAATCTTAGCTACAGCCTTCTGATTCTTGACAAAGATGCCCAAAACACATATTGCAGATAACAAAGTTTCTTTGACACACGGTGCTGGGGAAAGTAGGTATCTAGCTGTGGGACACTTACACCAGATCTTTATCTTTCATCCTCTACAAAATTAACTTAAAATAGATAAAATACTTCAATGTAATATCTAAAACTTTGAAGCTACTAAATGGAGAAAGAAACACATTAAGATATTGCCAATGCAATAGTTCCAGAATAGAATTACAAAGCTCAGAAAAATTAAAGTAAGAATTCACAAAAAAAAGAGTACATCAAATTAAAAGCCTTCTCCTAGGCTAGGCCTGCTGGTGCATACTTTTGGTCCTTGCATGCATAAACCGGCAGAGACAAGTGGGTCTCTGTGAGGTTTAGGCTTGTCTGGCACATATAGTGAGTGCAAGGCCAACCAAAGCTGCAGAATGAGGCCCATCTCAGAAAGATAAAGCCTTCTGCTAGCTATTTGTCTTTTAAAAGACTAATACTCAAAATTTAGAAAAGTTTTTAAAACTTCAACGGGAAATAACAAGGATTAGTGAACAGGCAAGTGAACTGTTGATACTACTCAAAGGAAGAAATAAAAAAAATGCTCCTTTCTGTTTGTTTATTTTGTTGTTATAAATTAGGAAAATGCAGTTCAAAACTACATCCCGTTTCTGTTTTATCACAGACACAATGGCTATTCTCAATACACATATAAATATGTTCTTGCATGTGCGCACATAGATACACACATACACACACATTATTAATTACTGGGGAGAGGGAACATGCCATTATTTACTGATGATGGGAATGTAAACTCAAGTAACGCCTATGGAAACCAGTATATAGGTGTCTCAACAAAACAACAGGACTACCACATGATTCAGATATACTTTTCCTAGATATGTACTGCAAGAATTCAGTTAGGACATAGTAGAGACATCTGCCTACCTATGTTTAGCTCAGCAATATTCACAATTGCTTAGTTATGGAATCAACCTAGGTTCCAACAGTGGATGAATGAATAAGGAAAACTTGATATATATGCACAATAGGTTATTTTTCAACCATAAAAAGAATGAATTAATTTAATTTCTAGGGAAATCAAAGGTCAGCACGTTAAGTAAAATAAGTGACACAGAAAGCCAAATACATTTTCCTTCATATATAGAAGTTAAGTGTTATTTATAATAAAGGTTGTCTGAAAATAATAGATCATTGAGGAAGAAAAAAGGGACAGAAGGTTGAAAATGCAGGGAAAAGAAGAATATAAAAGTGGATACCATCAAAGCACTACATACACTTGAGGAAATGTCACACCCAAACTCATTATTATGAGCAAAATGAATTAATAATTATGATTTAAAAAGAATCCAGATATCTTCTAACTAAGAATCTGAAATCAAAAGTAACATTCAGTGTTTGTACAGATATCTCAAAAGTAAGGTAATAAAATATATGTCTTAGGTAAAGTAAAAAAAAAAAACCACTAAAAATAAAAAGACTAAAAAATAATTATAATTTAAAATTTTAAATTATTTATTTATTATGTGTGTGTGCATGTGTGTATGTGTGCACATGTGCATGCATGAAGTCTGTGCATACTAGCACATGTGTAGTGTGGTCACACGATAACTTCTAGAAGACTGTTTCTCCCTCCACCATGTGGGACCTGGAAATCAAACTCAAATCATCAAGCTTAGTGCCAAATTCCTTTGTCCACTGAACCATCTCGCTGGCCTAATATTTATTTATTTATTTATTTATTTATTTATTTATTTATTTATTTATTTTGGTTTTCGAGACAGGGATTCTCTGTGTATCTCTGGCTGTTCTGGAACTCACTCTGTCGACCAGGCTGGGCATGAACTCTCAGAGATTCACCTGCCTCTGCTTCCCAAGTGCTGGGATTAAAAGCTTGTGCCACCACCACCTGGTTTAATTATAATTTTAAAGATGAATTTGTGATGTTGGATTTGAGATGGCTATTATACATGCTGAAGCAGTAATTAAGCATATACATTGGATTAGGCTTTGGATATAAATTTGGTGATTTTCTGCTTAAATGATATTTGAAGTTATGCAGTTGAAGGACTGGGAAAGTTATAGCACCAAGGACCAATATTGATGTGGGAACAAAGGAGAGCTAACAAAGAAGACAGACTCAAATGAAATGGAAGGAAAATCAGAAATATATGGTGTTCTAAAAGCAGGAGAAAGGTGTGAATCCCCATCAAATACTTCTGGTGGGTCAATTGGACGAGAGTGGAGACTTGAAGGTAGATGTCTCAATTTGGAGGTCAGTCGTGATGGAGTAGTCGGAGTGAAAGCTCGATTGTAGTGCGGTTAAGTAAGACTAGAGTGATTGGAGACTACTGAGATAGGTACTCCTTTGAGAAAATTTCTTACAAAGGGAACAAAGAAACCAAGCAGTATTTGGTGGATAGAGTGAGACCAAAAGATGTGTGCACATGTGTGTTTTAAGGTAATGTATTTCATAATTTTAAAAAGAAAATCATTTCTACATGTAAAATCAATTGACAAATGAAAACTTAATGCAGATTGTTTTCAGAGTTGATGTGTTAAATATAAAAAGCAGTGGTTTTAAAATACGGTTCTCAGAAGAGTTACTTCAGTATCACCTGGGGATATATTAGAAATTCAAATTCAAGGGACACACTCCATATCTACTGAATCAGTAGCTCTGTGTTTTAACAAGTTATTCCCATGCTACTAATGCACACTAATGCACACTGATGCGGGACACCCTTATCAGGTAAAATTATTTCCAAATCATTGTCAGAGAAGAGCTCTATCTCTGACTTCAGAGCAGAAAGTAACATCCCCAGTTTCAGTATTTGTAATAAGAAAATATCACAATTTAAACGACCATTTATTGAGAAATGGTGATGGGGTGGTATGATTTCTTACACAGAGTAAATCCAGATGCCCTTTGTGTGATGATGGTGAGTAGTCCTCTGGCTACAGTTAGATGAAAAATGCAAGATGAAGGAGTTTCAGCAGTATCTCATTCTTTTGTATAAGAAAAAGTAGATGAGACTATATGCTTATTTTAAAAAAAGATACAGGAAGAATAAACCAAAGCAGAAGGAAAATGAATAAATAAAGAAGGTGGGTAGGGATAGTATATGGGGGTAGGAATGAGGTTCTAATTTCCCTGAGGAGCTCTTCAACATTACAGTATTTTTAAATAGTTTTATTGGGATATACTTCAATACAATGACCATTTTATTTAAATCCATTGCACCCCTGACTCAAATGTCTTGTTCCTTCATGTTCTTCCCCCTTTCCCTTTGCTCCCCCCCCCCATGATCCCAATTTACTCAGGAGTTCTTATCTGGTTCAACTTCTAGTTTTTCATGCTTGAATATTTCTTTGAATAAGCTACTTGTTAATTTAGTGTGAAATTGTATGTCTGTCTTTCCTTTACCTCTGTCCATTTATTGAAAGGTTAAAGAAGCGGTTAAGCCACAGTAGCAGTGGATAAATCAACACCTAGATATAACACATAACTCATTTTTATTTATTTGAAGAAATGACTGATTTCAAAGGAAAATACAAATAGAAAATAAGCTTATATATTTTGGTATACCAGAAAGCAAGACATTGATCAAAGCATGATATGAATAATTCATAACACAAGAGTAATTTGTACATAGAAGTATAATACTTTAATGTAAGAAAACAAATTATGAATTCATAATGATATTCAAAATGAAAGAAAATCAAAAAAACATAAAAAGTAAATGCCTTTTAGTAAATGGAAGAATGCTAGCTATTAAATGTTGAGGGAACAATATAATTAGGAAGGTGCTGTTTTGTAACATTTTAAGTAATAGCTGGCCCGTCTAAAGACTAAAACATGCTAATATGATTAAAATGTTTCTGGAAACAGGTCTCCAAGAATTCTTACTGAGTTTACATTTTAAAAATGTGGTCTTTGTTTTGTTTTTTTTTTTTTTTTTTTTTTTTTTTTTTTTTATCTTCAGTTGTCTCTGATGCAGCTTATACGAAGATAATTGTTGTTCTGTTAACTGAATACCACTCTGTAATTGCAAAAAAAAATTGCAGCTGTTTTGTTGACATTCTGAATGCTTCTAAGTAAATACAATTTTTTTTATTAAAAAAAAAATGTGGTCTTTGATTACTATTTTTTTACGCAAAATCCACAAGATGGCAGTAGAGACATATTTTTGAACGTTTCTTTGTGGGCGTTTTATAAAGTGGCCTTATTTTGTGGCTTGAAAACAAAATTGAAATCCAACAAAGGATTGTTTTTACTCTCGGAACACATTTCTGTGAAGTTATACAAGTATATGAAAATACAACTTCCATTTAGTCATATGAGTCTATGAACTGCTTTTACTGAAATAAGTATCATTTTGATCAATTTGGTGTATCTTGAAGTAAATCCAAATATACTACTAAGCATTTTTCTACAGAGAATATCCACAGTTTCTACCACATCTAAGGTGTCTGCCATGATGCTACCTGGTATATTTGGGGACTCAAGGAAGTGGCACATTAAAGTTCCTTGTCCTTTTCCTGAAATACATTCTTAAAAGTGGTTGAGATGACTGAAAAATCCTGGCAAGAATGCATTAAGTGGATCAAAATAATAACAAATGGATGTGATCTTCTTTCAGATACACACACATACAAATACTTACATACACATTCACACACACATAAATACTCATTCACACATACATAGACACTCATATACACATACACAATACACGTACACACACATGGACACATATATACACATACACATGCACACACATACACATATACACATGGACACTCATACACACGCATGCACACACATACACATGCATACACACAGACACCCACATACACGCATACACACACATACATATATATACACACACACATACATACATACACACACACACACACCTTAAGATATAGTAAAAGGAACTTAGCTGTATATTCATGGTTGCATAAAACCATTCCATACCAACAGTCAGTGGTTTGCCTGTGTTTAATTTTCTACTCTCCAAGGAAACAGTTTATTGTGTAGTTCACTAGATACACGAGCCATATAACAGGTTCTTTTTATAACTATTTGTCAAAAGAATAAAGTTTTAAAAAATAAAGCATGTTATGAAGTAGAAAATGAGGAACAAAAGGAAGTAGTCCATTCTCTGGCAGTGGCAGATTTTAAAGGAAGACCTCAGCTTATGTAAACAAAGGTTTTGTGAGAATAAAGGAAAATGAGTTATGATCGTTCATTTTATGTATTATGGAGGCAAAGGGATGCTCGGATAACTGCTCATATGTGATTGTGGCTGTGTCTATGAAGATCTCCCAGGAGCAGATTAGCATCTAAACCAGTAGATTAAATTCAGGCTGGCTTCATAGCCAAAACCAACCAATGCCTTCATGCTCGAAATATAACTCATGTCATTGGCTGTTGGCTCTTGGGTCTTAACTTTGTAATGGGATGCCATGACTCAGCTTCCTGGGGCCTCCATCTTGCAGATGGCATATTACAGGACCTCTGAGGTTCGATCATTGTGTGAGCCAGTGCCTTGTAACAAATTTCTTTCCATGACTGTAAATAAAAAAGAAAAGAAAATATCCAAGATTATTTTTTGGGTAATGTGAATTATGCTTGTAGTTATAGAAAGCTTCTTAAGCATTGTGTGTGTGTCTCTACTCCCACTCAGAAATGTGGTTTGAATTAGGACTAGGTTTTCCCAAGTCAGACTTTATATAGATTGGTGTTCACAGAAAGAGCCAAATTATGTAATAATCTTTTACAAAATGTATTTATTTTTGGCTTTATGTGTATGAGTGTTCTGATTTTATGTATATCTATGCACCATCCGTGTACCTGGTGCCCACGGAAACCAGCACAGAACTTCAGGTCTGTAACTGAAGTTCATGTAGATGCTGGGAACCAAACCTGTGTACTCTGCAAGAACAGCAAGTGCTCTTAACTGCTGAGCCATCTGTCTAGCTTCTGTATACCATTATTAATTCACTAAGCAGAAAGTTACTTTTGTTTACTATGCAAATGAAAAAACTCAGCAGGTAGTTGTTATCAATTTGCCTATTGACTTTGTAAAAAAAGAGCTGTTAAGCATCATAATGTGGTTGTCTGAGAATCAAGGATTTTAAAAAGCATGAGAGGCTAGACAGCAAAGTCACTATATCTTTAAAAAAGAAACTTCTCTTGGGCTAGAGAGAAGGGCCAGAAGCTAAGAGCACTTGTTCGTTTGCAGAGGATGGAGGCTTGATTCCCAGCATCTACATGGTGGCTCTCAACCATCTGTAACTCCAGCCCCAGGGGATTCATAAAAGGTCTTTTATGACCTTTGTGAGGACTACATGCAGGCAAAACACTCAAATAAGAAGGGAACTTATTTCTGCATTCCCAATAAAAACATGCTGTGCTATATTTTTCAGTTTTTTGCTTGTTTGTTTTGTTTTGTTTTGGGACAGAGTTTCTCTGTGTAACAGCCCTGGCTGTTCTGGAACTCATTCTATAGACCAGGTTGGCTCCAAAATGACAGATATAGACCTGCTTCTGCCTCCCTAGTCCTGGGATTAAAGGTGACTGCCACCACTGCCTGGGTTTAGTTTTTTAGGTTAAAATTTTAAATGATTTTAATTGAAATGGAATTATATCACTTCCTTCTCTCTCTGTCCTCCATCGAGTCCAATCCCTCCCATGCCCCCTCCAATCAAAAGTCTTTTTCTTTATTATACTTACATGTATACACCCATGTACATATGTGTATGCACACACATACATATATACATATACATAAAACCTGTTTAGTCTGCTTTTGTTGTTTGTGTGTATGTGGTTTGTGGGCTCACAACTTAGCATTGGATAACCAATAAGGGGCATCCTTGGGAGAGATTAATTCTTTTCCTCAAGGCAGTTATTAGTTACGTGTAGCTTTTTTGTCTATGAGTGGGACCTGCTAACATATTCTGTCATTTACATTAGCATTCCCATTGAAGATGTTTTTTCTCTGTTCTTGTTTATGCAGCCATTTCTAGAATGGACTGTTTTTTTTACATACTTTCTGCTATTCTAGCTCTTACACTCCTACCCCATCTTAGGACATGTTCCCTAAAGAGATATGAGATGCAGGAGCTATATTATAGATGTATCTATCGGGGCTGTGCTCCACACAATATGTTGATATTTACACTGTATTTAGTTGCACTTTTCTATGATGGTCTAAATTTACTGCAAAGGGAGGCTTTAGTTCCTGAAAGATTTCTGTACCCTGGTATTAAGCCTCTCCTTCAACATAGCCAGTCAAACCAAGCTGAATTAAGAATTAGAAGTTCAGTTTTAATGAGCAAAGCAACTCCTGGGTGATCTGGGAGGAAGGGAGGAGATAGCCACAGGAGGTAGAACCACATGGCGAGTTCTAAATAGCCTGTGGGCATGGTCACAGGTATCTCTGGGGGAAGGAGCCACTGTTTTTTTTTTAACAAAAAAAGTTAACATTTTATTTTTATAGGATATGATCATTGGGAGATGTTAAACATAAAAGAAGCTTTTAGAGTTTACGAAGACTTTGGATTTTAAACGAGAGTGGCTAATTTTTAAAAGACAACTTTCAAAATGGTTGAATTTGTAAAGCTGTAGATTCTTTACGTTTGTAAAATGCCTTATACTATAATGTCTTCATTAAGATGTGAACTTGGGGATGAACCTGAAAGGAGGAGATTGTGGCCTAACTGTCATGTGTTTGTGTAACAAGTGAACAAGGGGCCAGCTCTACGGGCTAGTTTTGTGTCAACTTCACACAGCCAGAGTTATCTGAGGGAAGGTGGCCTCAACTGAGAAATTCCTCCTTAAGATTAGGCTGTAGACAAGCCATTAAGGCATATTCTTAATTAAATATTGATGTGAAAAGACCCATCACATTGTCAATGGAGTCACCTCTGGACTGGTAGTCCTGGGTGCTTTAACAAAGCAGAGGAGCCACTGTTTTGAGGGCTATCTGAGACTGGGCAGAGTTTGGAATGAGGGGAAAGCCCCAAGGTGGAGCTTCACCCAAACAGAACCAGACACTAGAAACCTCCTTTTGAATGGTTGGTTAGGGTACTCCAAGTGACTCCCCACACAATGTAGATTATCATTGTAGGTCTTGGTTGCCTCTCAGGGGTTGAGGTTGGGCTCCTATTGCTGAAGACACTGTATACTTAGGACACAGGACTCATGATTTGAGCTGGATCTGACCTGAAAGCCTATTTCCTGTGGTCTAACTTCCATGACTCCAGAAAATACTATGCAAGCTGCCAAGCGAGGACAACAGTGCCTATGAACCAGGGTAATGCATAAAGATGGAGTGTAGCTCTAACATTGAACTTAAGGGCCATTCAATAGGAAGGAAATATGCCTTTGGTAAATCCTTTGGCTCGTGAGATCAGCAAAATTAGAAAAGAATTTATAAGTGCCACTTTTCTAGCCCAACATAATTTCTTACTACATTCTAAATCTTACTTTCATACCTACAGATAAGTGTAGCTACCACCTCTAATCAAAGAAACCTTTCGTTACTGAAAGTGTGCTGTACTTTTCACTAAAAGAGATTCTATTCAGTAGAGAAGTCATAAGTTATGACTTTCATGTAATGGGGTCATTTGTGGCTATTGTAAATGACAGATTAATAAATATAGACAGAGAAAGATGTCCATGTTGAAATATAATAAAGTCACTTACAGAACAATAAGTAAAATACAATCCTATTTTGAAACATATATTTGCTATTATATGTTCAGAAAATAAGATTTTTAAGACCATAAAGAGTTGACTTAAAGTGGTTTATTTATGTTTTGGGAAAGCATTGTAGTATAAAAGGACTATATTTTTCTACTCTATATATTTTTTCTGGTGTCTTCATTTTTTAAAGAGAATGTAGTCTGAATAAATAATTATAAAAAGAATTTATGCTGGCACAATCCTCTGAGACCTTCATATGCAGAATAGAATTGTTGCTCAGTGCAATAATTTCTGTTATTCATCTTGAAAAGAGAGAAGCCAAAACAGAGCTTATGATTGATTAACTTATGAATTACATCCTTTGTACACACAAAGCTGTTTACAATATTAAAAGACTTAGAAATTAAAAATTAAAAATAAGTATATAAACTAAAATGACAGATTGTTCAGAAGGCAAGAGATAACAACACTGGGAATATGGAATGACTTTGTTGCTGAGTAGTTCAGCTCTTACCTTTCTAGTATCTAATAAGAAAGATGATGAATCTGTCTTCTGTATTTCAATTAAAGGCATAACACTATAACACCTTTATTGTATAGTATCTTGCATAACTGACATTAAGTGATATATAAGACATTTTAAAATTATATATTTTGTGAAATATATAGAATTCTATGATTGAGTGTTGTTATTAGCATCAAACTACAGCTTATTTACTGAAAACACTTCTTTGGGGGAAACTGAGGGAATATGTTTCAGGCATATACTGTCCCAATGATCCAAATTAATCATTTTCTTTTTTTAAATTATTTACTTAAAAGGATTTTTTTTAAAATTTTACACACCAACTGTAATTGTTTGCTTGATTTGGGAAATAACCAGGCCAGCTTAAAGAGAAACAATTATATTTTTAATTGTTATAAGGGGAAACTGAGGCCACAAGAATGGGATGTCCGAGTTCCGCCATGTCCCACAGGAATCACCCAGAGAGAGCGAGTACCTGGTCCATTTCAGTTTTTCTTCCTGGGCTCCAGGTAGCCATGCCTTAACTAGGTTCCACTTCTTAAAGGTGATTGGTTAACAGAGCTTCCCCCATAACCTCCCCATTTTGTCTAAACAAGATCAATCCAAACCCAATACAACTATATATAATAGGAACAGATACCAAATATAAAATTACAAATAATAAACAGTATTAAGCATGAAACATATAATAAAAGTTTTAATAAACATTTTATTTCAAGGAGTCTAAATCTTGCATCAGAATTAAGCTTGGCTAAATTATGAGGAAGGTAACTATGACTATCTAATCTTCAATCCCATTGAAGATCTGAGAAGTGAAACAATATTACTTGAGTAAGCATAAAGTGCAATCAAGCAACTTCTAAAATGTGCAACAAATGACAGAGACAACTGGCTACCTGGTCAATCACCCAAAGTCTCATTTATAACGTTGAAGCAACCAACTTTGACTAAGGCATAAAATGACTGACAGACCATTTTCAAAGGCAAGAAAATTTTTAAACCTATTTTACTCTGTTGCTTAGGGTCTCAGCTGGGTTTATCCCTGTGGGTTCTTGGACATTTTTCTAGAGCTGGGTTTCTTGCTAACTCCATAATGGCGCTCTCAATCAAGATATCTCTTTCCTTGCTCTCATATCTGTTCTTCCTCCATCTCGACCATCCCATTCCCTCAAGTTCTTCTCCACCCCCTTCTCCCCCTTCTCTACCATCCAACCCCCCTGCTCCCAAATTTTTGTCTGATTCCAATTTCCAGGTGGGTCTATATGTTTTTTTGGGGGGGTTCACCTTATTACTTAGTTTCTATAGGATCCTGAGCTATAGGCTCTTGCCATTTGTTTATGACTAGTATAGGAGAGGGTGTCTGAACTACCTTACCCTGTAGTCAGACTGGTGATTATCTTAAATATCACCATAGAACCATTGTCCAACAACAGATGGGGAACAGAGATGATGACCCACATACAAGCACTGGACTGAACTCCCAAGATCCAGTATAAGTGTGGAGGGAGTGAGAGTATAAGCAAAGAATTCAAGACCATGAAAGGGTCATCCACTGAGACAGTTTGCTTGAGCTAATTGTAGCTCACCAACTCCAACTGGACTGGGAGTGAATGAGCATGGGAACAACCAAGCCTCTCTGAATGGGGTTGATAGCTGGGGAAGTCTGAGGGTCCACTGAGTGACACTGGGATGTGTCTCTACTACATGTACCAGCTTCATGGGATCCTAATCTCTTTTAATGTAAACCTTGCTCAACCTAGACATAGTAGGGAGGGCCTTGGACTTTCCACAAGGTGGGGGGCATGGCACTCCCTTAGGGTTGGAGAGAAGGGGGGAAGATCTATGGAGGGAAAGGGAGGAGACTGAGAGGAGGGGAAGGAGTGGGAATTTGGATTGGTAGTTTTTTAAGTAATAAAAAAAGGAAAAAAAATATTTTACTTTGTCTTGACAGTCCTGTTTTATCTATTTATGGATACTTTGTATCTCTGTCAGTGGCTGAGGTATGGACATTTCTTTGCCCAAAGGCCAGTCCTGACAAGAAAAAAAAAACAAGCTCAAGGTGGAGTGTCTTTGGTGTTCAACATTCTTTTGGGAAAAGATTGGTGCTGGCAGGAGCAATTATGTCTCACTTCAATAGAACTCTAAGTTATTTAAATGCCATTTTCTACAGCTCTTTGAAGTGGTTGAAGATTATCTATCTATGTAGAACATAATCTCAATGTATCTAAAGAACCTGATTAGTCTAACTATAAGTATGACAAACATAGATGACTATTGATCTATAATTATTAATATCTATGTAACTTAAAGACTAAGACAATAAACAACTGTGCAATAAATGAGGATAATGACCTTCAAATGTAAACAAGTATCTTGTATAAGTATGTAAACAATGTATAAGTATCTTGATCAGAGGTAGAAATGTACACTGCAATATTGTAAATATATATCAACATATAAAAATATTTTAAAAAGAGGTAGAAACATGCATGCATATGATACTTAAAATAATTTAACTTTGTAACAATATATAAGAATCTATACCATTGTAATTGTCTATAAATAACTCATAAGTATTTACTCTATTACTCCCTATTATTATTAGTATAAGTTCATACCAATATATTATCAATATTTTAGTAACTTAGGACTTTTCATGACAATGAGACATGTCTGCTCCTGGCAGCACCAAGCTACTTTGAGAGAAAGATGGACGTTGAAGAGGCTCCTTAGCTATTTGGGCAAGAATCTGCTCTTGCCTGGACTGCTTCGCAGGAAATGCATGACCTGCAGAGAAATGACTGCTGAACTTGCCTAAAAGTGAGATGATGCTTTGGGGTTCCTGCTTCATGAAAGAGTGTGTCAGACATTCTGCAGGATACAGAAGAAAGTGACTGAACTGTCTTTGAATTTTCCTGCTTCATGGGAAAGTCTGCTGGATACTATGGTCCTGTAGGCTGAAGATGAATACCCCAATGGTACAAAAAAACTTTGGGTGATTGTCCAGGAAGTTGATGGAGGAGGGTCATATGTCTATCTGTTGCTTTCATTGGTTAATTAATAAAGAAACTGCTTGGCCTGATTCAGAACATAGGTGGGTGTTATAAGAGTTAGCCAAGAAGAGGCTAGATATAACGGGCCAGGAAGTACTTAAAAGAATACAGTTTCCATGTAATTATTTTGGGGCATAAGCTAGACAGGTGACCAAGAGCCAGGCGGCAGGAAGTGGCCTCACTGCTCCCACTACAAATGGCTCCCAGATGTGGATAACTGAATCCACAGAAAGCCTGAGAAAGCTTGGGAAAGAATAGAGTAAAGCATATTTTCTTGGTAGCAGCAATTTCTCAGGTCTGCTCTGCTTGCTAGGGGCAAGCAAGTGCTCTCAACTAAGAGAGGCTTCCTGACTCAGCTTTAGCTGCAAAACCCTGCAGCTCTTTTAAAAGGTACTTCCACAAAACACTTAAATGGTGTTGATGAAAAGCTGAACACATGCTTTTCTGTTTTCAGCCGTATCAGGAAAAAAGCTGTGCCGTTGTAAAATGCCAGCTTTCTGGGCCATCCTGCCAGGGTAAACTCTGACTCTTTCAGGCAGGCAGCCTGTGTGGTTAAGCAAACTGCTGCAGCTTGCTTGCTGGCAGGGACTTTGAAATGCCAAAGAGTTGTGAAAATAAAAATGGCTCCATTGGTATCTCCACCATGAGGCTGGAAAGCTAAGGGATGGGCTGGATCTAGCCGGCAAAGCCACGGCTTTAGTTCTACTGATATTGCTTCATAAATTAAAGACTCCTGTGGTCAGAAAAAGAGAGATATACAGTAAAGAGAGATTCAAAGACAAAGAAAACCTCTAGATAGTTTATAGTGTGTTAAAAATATATGCAGGCTAAAGGTTAAAGTTCTTAAAAGTAAAAAAGAAAAATAAAGGAGTATTTGGGTGTGCTGGTACACACCTTTAATCCCAACACTTGGGAGGCAGAGGTAGATTGACCTCTGTGACTTCAAGGGGCAGAGGTAGATTGACCTCTGTGACTTCAAGGTGTGGCAGGACACACCTTTAATCCCAATGCCAGGGAAGCAGAGACAGATGGATCTCTGAGAGTTCAAGGACAGTCTGCTCTACAGAGTTATGTTGTGATATGGAGCGGCGGTCTACTTTCCTGGCACCCGGCCGCCTGCACGGCTAGCTTTACCCGAAATAATTACATGGAAACTGTATTCTTTTAAACACTGCTTGGCCCATTAGTTCCAGCCTCTTTTTGGCTAGCTCTTACATATTGATCTAACCCATTTCTAATATTCTGTGTAGCACCATGAGCTGGCTTACTGGGAAAGATCTTAACCTGCGTCTGTCTGGAGTGGGAGAATCATGGCGACTCATGACTCAGCTTCTTTCTCCCAGCATTCTGTTCTGTTTACTCCATCTACCTAATTTTATGTCCTATTAAAGGGCCAAGGCAGTCTCTTTATTTAACCAATAAAATTAACACAAAACAGAAGACTCTTCCCCCATCAGAGTTATTAAAGGACAAATATATACAGAGAACCTGTCTCAAAAAATAAAAATAAAAATATACAAAATAGAGGTTAAAACAAAGCTGCACAAAAGATGGAAAATACACAGAGAATTTTGATACTGTATGCTATTATGCTCTCTTTGAATTGTTTGAATGCTGAGGAAGGAGCAACAGCTGCTAAAAGATATTTGTTTATAAATGCTGCTGAACTAATCCAAGATAGATATTTTGAAAATACCTTGACTTCAAAATTTGGATCTAAGGATATGGTACTTTGAAAAAGAGATTCTTCTTTTGTTTTCACAGAGGATGAGACCCTGTGGATTGTTTCTATTCCAATATGGTATGATAGACTATGCCCTCCTGAAAGATCACCATGAATACCTTCAGAAAATTACTTCACCCAACAGGTTATACCATGAAAGACCTAATTAACAGCACCCCTATACAGCAGGAAGAAGTTTGGAGAGAAATAACTACGTCCATTTTCCCAGATATTGTTTTTAAATGTTCTTTTACATTTAAAGGGAGATATGATATAGATATGAATAATTTGTATTAGTATGGATTTTAAGGTCAATTTTGTTATATGTGTATGCATATTTCTCATGTTATTTAAGGTATTGTGATTGCATAGTTCATTTAAAATTTAATGTATATAGGTTGTTAATGGATAATCATCAATAATAATCAAGCTTGTAGTCATGTTCATTAGATTTTCTAGATATATAGAAATATATTTCAGTTAGATAGGCATTTTTCATACCTTTCAAAGACTACAGAATATGACATTTTAAATGTTTTAATAATTTAGGGCTTTTCATGACAATGAGACACATCTGCTCCTGACAGCATCAATCTACTTCAAGAAGAAGATGGGCATCGAAGAGGCTCCTTATGGAGTTGGATAGCCATTTGGGCAAGAAACTGTTCTTGCCTGGACTGTTGCATTAACTGGACACAAAGAACCTGCAGAGAGAGGACTGCTGAACTTGCCTAAAGTTGAGATGATCTTCCAGGGTTCCTGATTTATGAAAGAGTCTACGAGACATTCTGAAGGACACAGCAAAAAGTGACTGAACTAGCCAGGCGATGGTGGCACAGGCTTTTAATCCCAGCATTTGGGAGGCAGAGGCAAGCGGATCTCTGTGAGTTTGAGACCAGCCTGGTCTACAAGAACTAGTTCCAGGACAGGCTCCAAAGCCACAGAGAAACCCTGTCTCGAAAAAAAAAAAAACCAAAAAAAAGGTGACTGAACTGTCTTTGAAATTTCCTGCTTCATGGAAGAGTCTGATGGATACTATGGGCCTGAAGGCTGAAGACAGATGCCCCAACCATACAGAGGAACTTTGGGTGACTGTCCAGGCAGCGAGATGTCTCTGTCATTTCTTGAGTTTTGAAAGTTGCTTATTTCTTGTTTACTTAGGTAATATATCCTTCTGGAGTCTTTGATGGAGTTGAAGAATGGTTAGTTATAGTTTTCCTTTGTTATGGTAAAAGAAAAAATAGATCTAAATATTGTAACTGTAATTCTTGCTCGATAACTGTTTTGTTATGTGTAATTTTACTATGTTAAAGTTAAAGCCTTTCTTTTTTGTTTAAACAGAAAAGGGGGAAATGATGGAGGAGGGTCATATGTCTATCTGCTTCTTTCATTGGTTAATTAATAAAGAAAATGCTTGGCCTGATAGGTCAGAACATATGTGGGTGGAGTAGACAGAATAGAATGCTGGGAAGAAGGAAAGTGAGGTCAGATGCGATGGAGTCAGCCACCATGTCAAATATGTTGAATCTTTCCTGGTAAGCCACCACCTTGTGGTGCTTCACAGATTATTAGAAATGGGTTAATCAAGATGTGAGAGATAGCCAATAAGAGGCTAGAACTAACGGGCCAGGAAGTGTTTAAATGAATACAATTTGTGTGTTGTTATTTCTGGGGCTAAGCTAGCCATGTGGGAGCCGGGCAGGAAGAAAAGAAGGCCTGCTCCCCTCACTACAGGCAGTGAGATGTCTCTGTCAATTCTAGAGTTTTGGAAGTTGCTTACAATGCACTTTCTGTTTACTTAGGTAATATTATATCCATCTGGAGTCTTTGATAGAGTTGAAGAGTAGATAGTTATTATTATAATTTTCCTCAGTTATGATAAAAGATAAAATAAACATCAATATTATAACTGTAGTTTTTGCTTGTTACCTGTTTTTGTTATATGTAATTTTACTATGTTAAAGTTTAAACCTTCCTTTTTGTTTAAACAGAAAAAGGGATATGGTGTAGGAGTTTCTTCTGTTCATGTGTTACTTTCATTGGCTAATGAATAAAGAAACTGCTTTGGGTCTGATAGGGCAGAACTTAGATAGGCAGAGGAGACAGAACTGAATGCAGGGAAGAAGGGCAGAATGAGAGACACCATGGATCTTCTGCCTGAGATAGACACTGGTTAAAACCTTACCAGTAAGCCACAGTCACATGGTGATGCACAGATTAATAGAAATGCGTTAAATTAAGATATAAGAATTAGTTAATACAAAACTAGAGCTAATGGGCCAAGCACTGTTTTAATTAATACAGTTTCTGTGTGGTTATTTTGGATATAAGCTAGCCTTGTGGCTAGGACAAACAAGGGCCTCTCCTTGAAACAACCAACCACAGTTCCACTCCCTTCCCTCCTCTTGCTTTCCCCATCTTACCCACCCAGACTCCCATCCACCCCTTAGAAGAGAGAGTCAACAAAGTCTGGCATATTAAGTTTAAGGAGGACTAAGCCACTTCCTCTTTTATGGAGGCTGAGCAAGGTATCCCTCCATAATAAATGAGATCCCAAAAGCTAGTTCATGCACCTGGGATAAATCCTGGTCCCACAGCTAGTGGCTCCACAGACTGCTCAAGTCAGACAACTATCATCCACAGTCACAGGATCTGATTTGTTCATATGTAAGTTCCCCAGCTACCAGTCCAGAGCCAGTAAACTCCCATTAGTGTTGGAAGGAGGGCCGTTTGTTTTGTTTCCTGGACACCTGGCAGCTAAGACCCAAAATAATCACACAGAAGCCATATTATTTAAAACACTGCTTCACACATTAGCTCTAGCTTCTTATTGGCTAACACTTATATCTTAATTTAACCCATTTCTAATAATCTGTGTATCACCGCATTGCTGTGGATTACCGGGTAAAGTTCCCTGCATCTGTCTCCTGAAGGGCTACATGGCTTATCTCTGTCTGTGCCTCCTTTCTCCAAGAATTCAGTTTAGTTTTCCCCACCTAGCTCTGTTCTACCCTATCAGGCCAAGCCAGTTTCCTTATTAACTAATGGCATTCACAGCATACAGAGAAAAATCCCAAATCACCTCCCCTCTTCTGTTTAAATATAAAGGAAGGTTTTTACTTTAACATGATAAAATTACATATAACAAAGCAGTTATCAAGCAAGAATTACAGTTACAATATTTATATTTACTTTATCTTTTGTCATAACTAAGGAAAACTATAACTATAAGTATAAATTCTGCAACACTATCAAAGACTCCAGAAGGATATAATATTACCTAAGTAAACAGGAAGTGCATTGTAATCAACTTCCAAAACTCTAGAATTGATAGAGATATCTCTATGTCTGGACAGTCACCCAAAATTCTTCTGTATCATTGGGGTATCCATCTTCAGCCTACAGGCCCATAGTGTCCAGCAGACTTTTTTATGAAGCAAGAAATCTCAAAGACACTTCCTCCTATATTGACAGTTTGTCAGTCACATTTTTCTGTGTACTGAAGAATGTCTGGCAGACTCTTTCATAAAGTAGGAACCCTGAAGGATTATCTTACCGTTAGGCAAATTCAGCAGTCATTTCTCTGTGGGTCTTGCATGTCCAGTTCATCAAGCAGTCCAGGAAAAAGCAGCTTCTTGCTCTAATGGCTAGCAAACTTCATAAGGAGCCTCTTTGATGCCCATCTTCCTCTTGAAGTAATTGGTGCTGCCTGGAGCAGATGTGTCTCACTTCATGAAAAGTCCTAATTTCTTAAAACATTTTAAATGCCATATTCTGTAGTCTTTAAAAGATTTGAAGAATACCTATCTAACTGAAATATAACTTTGTACATCTAGAAAACATAACTAACATGAATAGAAATTTGACTATTATAGATGATATCTATTAACCTATATTTCTTAATTATACATTACATTTTAAAATGATCTGCACAAACACAATACTTTAATCAAGAGCAGAAATATACACATAACAAGATTGACCCCAAATTTGCCTTAATAGACCAAGATCCATACCAAAGCAAATCTCTATAGCACACTAGCTCAGGTCAGCTGTGTTTGTGGGTTTTCCCATCATGATCTTGACCCCTTTGCTCATATAATCTCTCTTCCCTCTCTTTGATTGGACTCTAGGAACTTGGCCCAGTGCTTAGCTGTGTATCTCTGCATCTGCTTTCATAAGTTGCTGGATGAAGGTTCTATGATGACAATTAAGATAGTCATCAATCTGATTACAGGGCAAGACCAGTTAAGGCACCTTCTCTACTATTACTTAGGGCCTTAGCTGGGGTCATTCTTGTCGATTCATGGGAATTTCCCTAGTATCAGATTTCTCCCTAACCCCTCTATCAAGATATCTATCATAACTATGAAATCAGTGCCGAGGGTTTGGGGTGGGGAATGAAAATTCAACAAGTGAACAGTACCCACTCCTAATTCTAATGCCACAATTCTAATGCCAGGCAAGCAATTCTCACAATTCCATCTTCTTGGTTTTATGAGAAGCTTTGACTTTAACCCAGACCTGGTTCATATAGGATAATGAACAAATGCAGTTTTGCCTGTCATATTTTTATTCTAATACATTTCTCTATTTAAACTCCAAGTAAACAGTGAGCTGTAGATTCCCTTATCTTTTCTGGCTTTGACTCCCCCCACCAGGCAATCCTGAAAATGCCAGACCCAAGTCACAACACTGGTAAGAATTGCTTTAAGGAAGAGTTTAATGAAGAAGATGCCATTTAAGCATGGAAAATACACCTCCATACAAAGAAGCCTGTGACAGATAATCTAGTAGAATTAAATGTTACTTCAATAAGAAATAGTGAAAAATAAGTCTTCCTTCAACAAACATGTGGGCATATCAAACTATCTTGAAAACCCAGTAGTAAGGGACCTTTCCATTTTTTTTTGTCAGCCATCATGCATTCAATTAAAAATGTGTCTAAAAACAGTCTGTAGAACTGATATCAACAATTTAACTTGTGTACGGATGACAAGAAAATAGAGGTTTGAGATTTCAGAAATACATATACAATAAACAAAAATATGTTATTTCCTAACATGTCATGCGAGGCCAAACTGAAGCCACATTTCAAGAAATTCAAGGAACTGGCAAAGTGACTGAATCTCAAGAAAGTTGCAGAGAGAAGGCTAATATACTTAAAGATGGGGCTTCAACTTGAGAGCCCAGGGTTTCATCTTGGGGAAATATTGCTGCAAGGCTCGTTTATCTCAGGTCTGTGAGTTGCTTTCCAGTTCTAAGGAGGCCTTCTTGTTTTAAGCTTCTGGTGTGTCAGGTGGGCTGTGGGCCATGGTTAACTGCTCGTAGAGATGTGACAGACAGCATTCACCTGCAGTTTCACACAGTTCAGAACTGGACCTGGCCATTCCATTCCGAGAGAGTGATCTTTCCCTTGCTGTTACTGGCCTGTGTTTTCCCATCCTCGGGAAGAGAAAATGCCATGCTATGCCCTAAATGTGTCAAATAGAATAAGATCATAAAACAATTTACTGTGTAGAAGGAGCAGCAGGCTGCACTCGTGCCGCCTGGCTCCCATCTGCCTGGCTAGCTTATGCCCCAAAATAACAACACACAAATTGTATTCTTTTAAACATTGCCTGGCCCATTATATTTAGCCTCTTCTTTGCTAACTATCACATCCTGACTAACCCATTTCTAGTAATCTGTGTAGCACCACGAGGTGGTGGCTTACCAAGAAGATTCTAATGTACGTCCATCTTGGGCTGGAGCTTCATTGTGTCTGCCCAGAGGGAGAGGCATGATGATTGCCTCACTTCCTCCCAGCATTCTGTTCTCTCTACTACACCCACCTAAGGGCTGGCCTATCAAATGGGCCAAGGCAGTTTCTTTATTAACCAATGAAATTAACTCCTCCATCATTTCCCCCTTTTCTGTTTAAACAAAAAAGAAAAGGCTTTCACTTTAACATAGTAAAATTACATATAACAAAAGAGTTATCAAGTAAGAATTACAATATTTATATCTATTTTATCTTTATCATAACTAAGGAAAACTATACCTATAACTAACTATCTATTCTTCAACTCTATCAAAGACTCCAGAAGGATATAATATTACCTAAGCAAACAACTTCCAAAGCTCTAGAAGTTACAGAGACTTCTTGCTGCCTGGACAGTCACCCAAAGTTCTTTTGTACTGCTGGGGCATCCATCTTCGGCCTTTAGGCCCATAGTATCCAGCGACATTTCCATGAAGCAGGAAATTTCAAAGGCGGTTCAGTCACTATCTGCTGTGTCCTGCAGAATGTCTCGTAGACTCTTTCATAAATCAGGAACCCCAAAAGATCATCTCATTGTTAGGCAAGTTCAGCAGTCCTCTCTCTGAGGGTTCTCTGTGTCCAGTTTATGCAATAGTCCAGGCAAGAGCAGTTTCTTGCCCAAATGGCTAACCAACTCAATAAGGAGACTCTTTGATGCCCATCTTCCTCTTGAAGTAGATTGGTGCTGCCAGGAGCAGATGTGTCTCATTGTCAAGAAAAGACCTAAATTATTAAGGCATTTAAAATGCCATATTCTCTAGCCTTTGAAAGATATGAAGAATGCCCATCTGAAATATAACTATGCACATCTAGAAAATCTAACTAACATGACTACAAGCTTGACTATTATTAATGATTATCCATTAACAACCTATATACATTACATTTTAAATGAACCACACAATCACAATTGTGTCAAGGTTAGAAATACATATAAAAAAACTGACCTTAAACTTGTATCAATAAAACAAGATTCATACCAATGCAAAGTATACATATCTATATAATATTCCCCCTTTAAATGTAAAAGAACATTTATAAACAATATTTGGGAACATGGGAGCAGTTTTTCTCTCCAAACTGCTTCCTGCTGAATGGGGGCACTGTTATTCAGGTCTTTCATGGTATAACCTGTGTACCGGATTCATCTCAATCAGCAGTTGAGTGAACTAATTTTTGAAGGTGTTCACAGAAAACTTTCAGGAGGGTGTGCTCTATCATACCATATTGGGATGGAAGCAATCCACAGGATCTCATCCTCTGTGAAAACAAAAGAAGAATCTCTTTTCCAAAATATAATATCCTTAGATACAAATTCTGAAGTCAAGGTATTTTCAAAATATCTATCTTGGATTAGTTCAGCAGCATTTATAAATAAATATCTTTTAGCAGCTGTTGCTCCTTCTTCAGCACTCAAACAATTCAAAGAGAGCATAATAGCATACAGTATCAAGATTCTCTGTGTATTTTCCATCTTTGTGTGGCTTTATTTTAACCTCTATTTCATTTATTTTTACTTTTTTTTTTGAGACAGGTTCTCTGTATATCTTTGTCCTAGAATAACTCTGTAGAGCAGACTGTCCTTGAACTCTCAGAGATCCATCTGTCTCTGCCTCCCAGGCATTGGGATTAAAGGTGTGTCCTGCCACACCTTGAAGTCACAGAGGTCAATCTACTTCTACCCCTTGAAGTCTCAAAGATCAATTTACCTCTACCTCCCAAGTTTTGGGATTAAATGTGTGTACTACCACACCTAACTACTCTCTTCCTTTTTTTTCACTTTAAGAACTTTAACTTTTAGCCTGCATATATTTTTAACACACTGTAAACTATTTAGAGTTTTTTTTTTGTTTTTGAATCTCTCTTTGCTGTATCTCTCTCTCTTTTTCTGACCACATGAGCCTTTAAATTACTGATCAATGTGGGTAGGATTAAAGCCGTGGCTTTGCCAGCTAGATCCAGCCCATTTCTTAGCTTTCCAGCCTCATGGCGGAGGTACCGGCTGTAGCCATGTTTGTCGCCACAAGTCTATGGCGTTTCAAGGTCCCTGCCAGCAAGCAAGCTGCAGCATTCTGCTCACAGACCACACTCAGTTGGACTGCCTGCCTGAAAGAGTCAGAGTTTGCCCTGGCACGATGGCCCAGAAAGCTGGCATTTTAAAACAGCACAGCTTTTTTCCTGATACGGCTGAAAACCGAAAAGCATGCATTCAGCTTTTCACCAACACCATTTAAGTGTTTCACGGCGGGACTTCTTAATAAAGCTGCAGGGTTTTGCAGCTAAAGCTGAATCAGGAACCCTTAGATGAGAGTACTTGCTTGCCTCTAGCAAGCAGAGCAGACCTGAGAAATTGCTGCTACCAAGAAAACATGCTTTACTCTATACTTTCCCAAGCTTTCTCAGACTTTCAGTGGATTCAGTTATCCACATTGGACAGCCATTTGTAGAAGGAGCAGTGGGATGCACTCCTGCCTCCCTGCTCCTGACCGCCTTGCTAGCTCATGCCCCGAAATAGCAACACACAAATTGTATTCTTTTAAACACTGCCTGGCCCATTATATTTAGCCTCTTCTTGGCTAACTCTTACATCCTGACTAACCCATTTCTAGTAATCTGTGTACCACCACGAGATGGTGGCTTACTAGGAAGATTCTAGTGTATGTCCATCTTGGGCTGGAGCTTCATCACAGAGAGGAGAGGCATGGCGATTTCCTCACTTCCTCCCAGCATTCTGTTCTGTCTACTCCACCCACCTAAGGGCTGGCCTATCAAATGGGCAAGGCAGTTTCTTTATTAACCAATGAAATTAACTCCTCCATCATACTGTAATAGGAAATAGAAAATACACTGAAGGAGACCACAATATGATACCCTCAAATATGCCAAATACTTTCTGTATTCCCTGTAGTGTCTAAAAACCCAGGACATATTTCTATAGAATATATGTACCTCCTCTTATCTCTACCAGAACAGATGTTTGAGCCACCACAGACAAATCAGCATACACCTGCCAACTGCTATGCAGGGTCCTAATCATCTTTGGTTTTACCTGCTGCCTCAAGTTGAACTTTTCCAATACTTAGCATTACAGAAAATGATGATTTCATTTTAATTGGTTTATTTTATTATGTTTTGTTTTCATAGACTTTTTGAAGCAGTTTGGGGTTCAGAATAGTTAAGCAGAAAGGGGAGCTTCATGTACTCCTCCAGTTTCTTCTGTTAAAATTGTGTTATGCAAAAAATAAACTCCAAGCACTAGAAGTACCATAAGATATTATAAACACATTCCTAAGTCCAGTATTGATGAGTCATAGGGAAGGGAGAAAGATTCAGGCAATGCTGAGTTAGGTTTTTTTTGTTTGTTTGTTTGATTTTGTTATATTTTGAAACAGGGTCTTGTGTAAATTGTGCTAGCCTCAAAATTACTATGTAGCAGAGCTTCAAACTCATGGTACTCCATGTTCTACCTCCTGAGTTCTGTGATACAGGCTTGAACTACCACACCCAGAATGCTGAAAAGATCTGCTCTTAGGTCTGCTCTCGAATAGCCAAATAGTCAATGACAACATTTTAGGTTCTACTTGCAAAATTATGATTCACAAATTCCTATTTGAAAATATTTGGCTTAGACATCAGTGTCAACAATAAAGGTCATTTTGGCATTCCTTTTATAAAAGGAGTTCAGTTAATTTCCATCTGAACATGCCATGTTTAGCATAATTCCAGGGACTGACCTGACAGGGGAAGCAAGGGAATGAAGGAAAAAACACACAGATGCGGGAACAAAAGAGCTGAGATCAGGTGGACTCTGCTCTCTAATGGAGAAGCTGCATCACACCAGAAGGAGTTGGCGTTGCATACAGCAGACAAGAAGGTAGAGTATTGAAGGAGCTGCAGGCAGGTCTGCTTTTCGTCTCCCAGCTCCCTACCACCGGCTAGCTTTACCCAAAATAATTACACGGAAAGTGTATTCTTTTAAACACTGCTTGGCCCATTAGCTCTAGTCTCTTACTGGCTAACTCTCATATCTTGCTTTAACCCATATCTAATAATCTGTGTAGCACCACGAGGTGGTGTCTTACCAGGAAGATTCTAGTGTACGTCCATCTTGGGCTGGAGCTTCATTGCGTCTGCCTTGGAGAGAAGAAGCATGGTGTCTGGCTCACTTCCCTCTTCCTCCCAGCATTCTGTTCTGTCTACTCCACCTACCTAATTTTCTGACCTATCAGGCTAAGCAGTTTTCTTTATTGATTAACCAATGAAACAACAGATTGACAAATGACCTTCCCACATCAGTGGAGTTTATTGTTTAAGAGCCAGCCTAGTCATGGGTACAGGTTTAGCTAATCTCTGTAAAAATGATCTCTGTGGGGGACCAGTTTTCAGACTATAATTATCTGAGAGAAGAAACTAAGATAGACTTTTTTTTGCACACACTTTCATCATTCTCATTCTGACCCCTGAGGAAGGCTTTGCCATCATTGTCAGCCTAACCTGGGGGAAGGCTTTGCCCACTTTCACTGCAGGTTGACATGGCAGTGCCCAGGTTAACAATACACATTCACACAAGACTTGATTTGCTCAGAGTTTCCTCTGCCCCCTACTGTGGGAGCCTATCACATAAATTCACCCCCTATTGTGCCTCATCGATCAGATTAATATACCAATATTAATAACAGAAGTTAAATTTAAAAAAGGAATCACATCCAATCATCCAAACTAATCAGAAAAGAATGAAAATGGAGTTTTGCATCCTCATGTCCTTAGAACCCATACACCACAAAGAGCTTTGTCCTAGTTGTAAATCTGACAACTTAGGAAATCTAGATAAAGTGGCTTTTGCACATGTAGTGATATCATTGAGTCTGGCCACTGCTGTGCTTTGCCAACAACTGCTACTGAACACTTGCCACCTTCCCTTCTGCTGTAGAGGCTCAGGATTAGTTGCTGAGAGGCCAGCAACCGTACAACTTCATCTGTTGGTTCAGCAGGCAGGCAGGAAACAAGTAGTAAGAGAGATAGAGAAACCTCTGAAATCATCAGTTTGAACATCCTGCCTTGCTTGACTAGGCAAGTCTGAAAGGGAGTGGGGTAAGTCAGGCCCAAAGCCAAAGGGCTAGCTGTGGCTGCTCAAATGGAGAAGAAGGGCACCGTTTGGGAGCAGGTTGGGATAAGAGAGATGCTTTTCTGTTGGAACAGTGTATGAGGCAGAAGACGTTTGGATGTGGACACAATGGATATTTTGTGATGGGTGATTCTTTATTCAGGGTTCTATGTACTGTAGAACATAGCACCTCTGGTTCTATACCATTAAATGACAATTGCAATCTTGTGTTAGTTACTTTTCTTGTTGCAACAACAAAGTGGCAGAGAAGAGTAGCTAGGGAAGGAAGAGATTGTTTTGGTTCAGTTAGAAGATAGGGTCTATCATGGCATGAGGGAGGTGCAGGGCTTGGAGGATAGTACCAAGAGCATTAAGCAGCATCTGCAGTCAGGAATCAGAGTTGAATGATGGTCTCAGATCCCTTTCTCTTTTTATATCCTCTTCAATTAAGTCTAGGACTACAGCTTATGGAATGGTGGTATCCACATTTAGGGTGGGTCTTCCCACTTTAATTAATTTTCTCATATACATGCTCAGATGTTTTTGTCCACAGTGATTCTGAATCTGATCAATCTTGATTGACAATCAAAATTAGCCATAACAATCCCCTACAGGTTAGACAACAATTGAGATCCACCAATAGAGCATGTAGCAGACATTTTAGCATGCTGTATTTAGGTCTTTTGGTACCAAATGATCCTAATTACCCTCTATTACAGGTGAATTGTGACTTCCCAACAAGATACACTGTGGTCCTAGCCTTCAGTCTTTCAGAATGTGACCTTATTTGAAAGTAATGCTTTTGTCAATATCAATACCTAAGATAAGTCTGTAGTAGTATAGGGGGGTGCCCCAACCCAGCTTGACTGGTGTTCTGATAAGAAGGTATTTATGTGAGCAGGTGTAGGTGTAGGGAGAATGTCATGTGATGGCAGAGGTAGATTGTATTAAATGAATGCCACAAATGACAAACAACATTGCAAGTCAAGACAAGGACATGTTAAGAGAAAGTGTCTAAAAACAATACCTTGGATTTGTAGATTGAACCCTCAGAAGAAGCAGACACAACATTCCTGTTGTTAAACTGCCCCATTTGTGTGATACTTTGCTCTTGCAATAAAAAAAATAATACAATCTCTTTGTGAAAGTTTGTCACCAAAGCCAGGCAATGAGTGGTTGCTAGGATTAGTATATTGAGCCATAGTACTTGATTTTCTGGAGAAATCAGAAAAGAGAGAGGCCTGATACCCATCCCCAGCTTGAACCAGTTTGCTCATCTCTCTTTAAGTCAATTATTCGCTCAAATAGGTTATTCCTGTGAACTTTTGATTAAATGTTGAAGACTCAAGACAATCCTATAAATTGTACGTTCATGTTTTCCTTTCCTCTTCTTCATCTTCTTTCATTCTTTCATCAAGACCAGTATGCAGGAATATTGGAGAAAGCATTTATCTACACAAACCACAAGCCCATTCACTATTCTATATGTCAGTGTCGAACAGTAGCAAAGTTAGAATCTCAAATGCCTCGCATGGTTCCTTTCTTTCAGCTTTCCTTCCTGAAAAATATGGCTTAGAGGGCCCAGTTAGATTGCTTAGAGGGTAAGAACTATTGCCACCATGCCTGACAACCTGAGTTAAAACTCCTGGACCTACAATGATGGAAGAAGAGAACCGACTCTTACAAGTTGTCCTTTGAAGGCTCAAAAGACTCAAAGGAAAAAGAAAAGATACAAAGGCTCTGAGAAGGACCACTGACATTTTAGAATTTCTTATTGTTTAAATTTATGCATACATCATATGGTAGTTATATGTTTAGTTTTCTAAGGAAATTCCATACTATTTCCCATAATGACTACATCACCTTACATTTCCACCAGAAGTTCGGTAGGCTTTCTTCAGCTCCTCACTGATACTGTTTTATTTCTGAAAGGAGCAATCTTTATGGAAAGGTGATTTTCCACTGTGCTTTTGATTTATATTTTCCTGATGATTGGTGAGGTATGTCATCTTTTTATGTCATTTTATATGCTGTGGGACAATGGTTTATACCCTGTCGACTGTATTTTAATAAAACGCTGATTGGCCAGTAGCTAGGCAGAAAGTATAGGCAGGACAACCAAGCAGGAAGTAGAGTTGGGCGATGAGAACAAGAGAATTCTGGAAAGAGGAAAGCTCTGTCTGCATCATGACTGAGATGCAGAGAAAGCATGATGTGATTGCCTTGCCAAATTGTAGTAATATGAGCAGCGGGGCTTCTTCCCACCACCCGGCTAGATTTACACCCAAAATAATTACACAGAAACTGTATTTTTTGAACACTGCCTGGCCCATTTATTATAACGTCTTATTGGCTAGCTCTTACATATTTATCTAACCCATTTCTAATAATCTGTGTTGCCCACGAGGTAGCTTACCAGGGAAGATCTTAACCTGCGGCTGTGTCGGGTGGGAGAATCATGGCGACTGACTGACTCGGCTTCTTTTTCCCAGCATTCTGTTTTGTCTACTCCGCCTACCTAATTTTCCGTCCTATCAGAGGCCAAGCAGTTTCTTTATTAATTAACCAATGAAACAACAGATATAAAGATGACCCTCCTCCATCACCAAATAAGGTACCAAGCCACATGGCTAACATAGACAAGAATAATGGGCAAATATGAGCTATAAGAGTTAATAAGAAGTCTGAGCTACTAGGCCAATTAGTTTATAATTAATGTAGACCTCTGTGTGTTTCTTTGGGACTCAACGACGGTGGCAACTGGGCAGGACAGAAAGTTCTGTCAGCAGAAAGTACTGGGCAGGACAGAAATCTCGGTCAACATTTATAAGATATTATTAAATGAGATTTTTTGCGTATTTTAATTCCACTTCTAGGCATTCACGCAAAAAGACTAAAATCAGTATACTAAATAGGTATTTATTTACACTCCCATACCCATTAAAATTTTAACATAACCTAGACATGGAAACGGCTTAAATATTCATTAACTGATAAATGAACAAAGAAAACATGGGATATGTGAAGAGTAGTATAGTATTCACTCACATATAAGAAGAAAATTCTGTAATCTAAGAGTATATGGAAGTATCTTCAGAACTCTGCTAAGAGAAATAAGCCTGACACAGAACAATAGATAAATCCTGAGATAGAAAGACAGACAAATCGTGACATCACACACACACACACACACACACACACACACACACACACACACACACCATAAAGCCATTTAAATTGTAGAAAAACATCAGAATGCTGGCTACTATAGGGTAAAATAGGGGAATATTTACTGAATATCACTAACTGTGAGAATAGGACAACTTGGTGTTTATAGTTAATAATATTGCATTTTATACATGAAATACATGTTAAGATAGACTTCATGTGATTTTACCACACACAAACATACTGAAACCTATGAAAAATGATGTGTATGTGAATTATCATGATTACAGTAATTACTTCACAACATATGCATATATTAAACAAGGTTTTATACATCTTAAGTGTATATCACATGTACTATTTATATTTCTGTTGCTTTAATAAAATGCCATGACCACAGTGATTTATAGAAGAATTCACCTTAGTTTATTGTTCCAGTGGGTAAGGGTTATTAATCATGTCAAGGAGTCATGGCAGTGAGAATCAGGCACTGCTGCAGGATCAGGAAGCTGGGAGATTACAACTTTAACTGAAAGTACAAAGCAGAATAAACTGAAAGTGGTGTGAGACTGTATAATCTTAAAGGTTGTCCTTGTAATGCATTTCCTTCAGCAGGGCTACAATAGTTATATGCCCTCAAACAGTGCTACTGATGGAACCAAGTGTTCAAATACTCAAGCATATTGTGAAAATTTCTCATTAAAACCACAACACCATCTTATTAGTCACTTTTGCCTAAAGAAAGCTATGTAAAACTAAAGAAGTAAGACATATTAAACTAAGAAAACACTTAGTACATGGCTTACATATATTCAAAATTTTCTGGTATCTTGACATCAAGGCCTCCCAGGCATTAGAAGTCTCTCCAAGTACCAAATCTGTTAAGGAAGACAGAGGAAAGGGAAATGTAGTACTTGCAACCAGCAGGTGATTCAAGTATACCCACAGAGGCCTGTGGTCAAAGCCCCACTTCTTTATTAGTTTAACTTTTTGTTTTGGCACAACTACTAGCCATACATCCAGATTTGTATTTACCAAACAGTATGTTTGGGGATGGCTCAGTTCAGCCTGTACATTGAGGAGGAAAACATATATAGGTTCTGGGGGTTAAGGTGTAGATATCTGTGGGAGGAGAATTGTTTGACCATCCAGATCTCTATTCTGCAATGATTTCACATAGCATACTGTGTTGCCCTTTAGCTCCTGGAGCACAGGCAAGGGCTCTGTCAAGAAACACAGTAGGAAGGACTTTGCCCTTGACCTTTAGCAAGAACTAGAATATTATTTGTCTTTGCTTCTTGAAGTTGTCATAAGCATCAAGAATCCCACTTTACTTCTTTGAGGCTCATCTCAAAGAAGTATAATAATCTGAATAATAGTCACTAATAGTATATAATCTGAATATTAACTAATAGTCACTTCCAAGCCTAGGTTTTCAGATTTCATGATGCAAGTCTGTGAGTATCTGACACATTAATAACACATATTTGAGGCTTCAGATGTAACTCAATTGGTAGAACCTTTGGATGTAGCAAGGCCTTATAACTACCCTATATCACTGTGAAAGAATATCTTAGTTATATTTCTAAATGCCTCATTAATGCTGTTTGAAATGAATACACATGACAAAAAAAGGCTTTTGCTGATGTGAATTGAGGTAAAAATCTTTGACATAGGGAAAGTTTCCTAGCTTATCAGGGTATGCTCAGTATAACCAAAACAAACTCTTTAACAGGGAGGCAAGAGGTATGGTATAACACAGACTTGATAATGTTAACTCTGTTAATCATAGTTGTTTAGAGGAACATGATAAAGTGAATAACTATATTTTAAAAGGATTTATTAGATTGACTTGTGCAATGCAATCTGAGTAATTAAATAATGGTTGTCACACAGTGAAGAGGCTGAGAACCCAGGAACTGTGCAGTACCTAAAGCTGGGTGTCTCAGCAGTCCCATTGTGACAATGAAGAACCAGAAGATTCCTGGAAAGCCACTGTTCTCCAGCCCTTGGAATTGTAAAGAAACTGGGTTATGATATCAATGAAGGAATAGCAAGCAGAAATATTATTTCAGCAATAAAAAACCTAACATACTGTATCAAAATCATCAAATATATTTCCAAGTTAGATGATTTTCTGATAGTAATATAATAATACGTTGAAGGATATATGCATCCAGGAGCCATGCAGAAGTCTGTGGCCCGTGTTATCTCCAAAAACTGTGTTGATGTCTATAGTCTGCCAGTAGAAGCCATATGAAAGTCCATGATCCAGGCTGCCTTTGACTGTAAAGGGCAGGGAAGCTTCTTTTGTATTGATGTTGATGACTGAAGACTCACAGTTGATAATGAGAGACATAGAAGGCTTCTGTGACAACCTCTCCTCACCACTCTCACCCTGGCCCCAAAAAGAAATGGTGTAGACATGAAGCTATTTGAAGAGAACTCTTAAAAGCTGTGATAGGGATCCTGAAATGTAGCAATTCACAGTTGATGGTTTATGCCAGAAATTGAGGTGGGGAAAGACTCAGTTTTCTTTGTGGTATTTTTCTTCCTTTTTTTTCCCTTTTTCTTTTTCTTGGGCGAAGTCCTAAAGCAGGGTCTGTGAACCTGGGAGGACTGGGGAGTGAATGCAATCAGGGTGCATTATGTGAAATTCCCAAATAATGAATAAAATATTGCATTGGAAAAGAAGAAAGATGTGTGTTGACTAAGGTTTCTGTCCTGTCTGATTCCCACATTTGTTAAGTCCCAAAGAACTCATACAGAGGTCTATATTAGTTATAAACTGATTGGCCTATTAGCTCAGGCTTCTTATTAATTTTTCTAACATATATTAGCCCATTATTCTTGTCTATGTTAAAAAAAAGAGGGGGAAGTGCTGTGAAACAATGGTCTATATTCTGTCTATTATATTTTAAATAAATGCTGATTGGCCAGTATCCAGGCAGGAAGTATAGGCAGGACAACCAGACAGGAAGTAGAGGTGGGTCAATGAGAACAGGAGAACTCTGGGAAGAGGAAAGCTCTTTCTATAGACCTGATCCAGCCACAGGACAAGCAAGAGGTGATTGCTTCGCCAAAAAAGGTATTAAGCCACGTCACTAACATAGACAAGAATAATGGGCTAATTATAAGTTATAAGAGCTAATAAGAAGCCTGAGATAATGGACAAATTAGTTTATAATTAATGTAGAAGTCTGTGTGATTTCTTTGGGACTTAACAACTATGGGAACCAGGGACAGAAAACCTCGATCAACAGATACGGTATAAAATAAGGGGCTAGAGAAGTGGCTTAACAGTTAAGAGCACATATTGTTCTTCTAGAGGGCCTGAGTTCAGTTCCTGGAACCCATGCCAAGCAGCTCATAACTACTTGAAATACTAGTTCCATGGAATGCAACATCTCTGGCTACCAAGTTCAATTGCAGTCACAGACACACATACTTACACACAGATATCCCTTCCACCTAAGAAAAAAAAATCTTGAAAACAAATAAAATGAATGAAAATGAATGTAATTATTACCTATACCTAATATTTATAGAGAGATTTACATTTCACAAAAATATTTTCATCTAATGATTTTAATTCAGTTTCATAGAGGAATTAGGGAGAAGACAAAACAGTGAACATATCTCCTGGATACACTTGTATTTCACAGATATTAAAATATTTGGTCAAGCCAGTTTAGGTGTCAGAGGTGTTGCAAGGAGAGGTAGATTGTTTATCCTAGCCACCCTGCTAGCTTACACCCGAAATAACCACACAGAAACTGTATTAATTAAAACACTGTTGGCCATTAGCTCTAACTTCTCATTGGCTAACTATTACATATTAGTTTAACCCATTTCTATCAATCTGTGTATCACCACAAGGCCGTGAATAACATAAAAATGCAAAGAAATACAAAAAGTAGTTAGAAAATCACATCAAATATCCAACACTTAAAATGATAATGTGACTATCAGATAAAATAAAATGATACTAAGGGTTATGAGTAAAGTAGTTGATTAGCATGTGTAAATCAGACAATATAAAGAAATAGAAACTTTATCTAACTTGTGAATGAAAAGTGCTCCAGTAGGAAACTATTGTATAATACTATACCATTATTGAACTAGTCCTTGAATGAGTCCTTGACCTTTTACTTTCTCAACTTACTTGTCCAGAAACAACCAGGTCTGTTGCTGTTTGGAGAAACCATAGGAAACATGAGGTCCTTTTAAAACTTGTAGTTTAAACACTGGCCAAATTCTAAACTGGGTTGTAGGGCCCTGGTCTACCCTTATTCCTGGGATGCATCTCGAGGACAATTTCTGGTCAACATGACTAAGCATTCAGCCCTTATTCCTGGGGCGCATACGGTTTCTAGTCAGATGACTAGCGATGTGCCCTGCCTGGTTAAGTTCCTGTATTTCCCCTGCCCCACCTGGTGATTAGCTGCAGGGCATTCTTTTCATTGTTGATATGGTAATTTCCCACCTGCCTGGGCAGGGGTCCTAGTGCTGCAGTTAGGTAGAAAAGGACCTTCCCAAGTCTGAATAAATGGCATTCGCTTGATCTCCTATCGAATGACCCTGGTCTCTGTGTCTTGTGTTCAATCTCCAGGCCCTTACTCGACTCGCATTCGGTACAGTGGTGCGCAAGCTGTGCCGAGGGTGTAACACCAAAACCGGGTGTTACACTGGATGGTTACTCATATGCTACAATGAGTCTAACCTAGAAGTCCATTCCTGGTGTTTCATAACTAAGGCTAAACAAAAGAATGGATAATGGGTGGACATTTGAAAGTCTCAGCTACAAAGCCGGGCGGTGGTGGCACACGCCTTTAATCCCAGAGGGAGGCAGAGGCAGGTGGATCTCTGTGAGTTTGAGACCAGCCTGGACTACAGAGCTAGTTCCAGGACAGGCTCCAAAACCACAGAGAAACCCTGTCTCGAAAAACAAAACAAAACAAAAAAAAAAGAAAGTCTCAGCTACATACTTGATGTGGCGCATTAACCAGGCTAGCTTAATATGAAATAGCAAAATTTAATGAAGGGATAGCTTACAACACCAGGGATCCAGCGATGGGCAGGAAATACAAGAAGGGACCAGAGGGGCTCACGCCTGCCAGATTTATACATAAACATTAGCCCGAGGTGAACACGCCCCCTTGGGCTGGGCTTCCCACACACATACGTACATCTATTTTCCACAAGTTGTAGTTACTGAGAATGAGACTCAGATGGAGCACCAGGTCATTAACTGGCAATGGTGATTTCAATCCTTTTTCAAAAAGACGAAACATTTATGGTAAAGACTTAAATAAAACTGTGCTAAAACCACCAAAAATTTCAGAATCTAAAACCAGTTGTGGTGGTGCACACCCCTAATTTGGTACTTGAGAGATGGACGCAGGGGGATCAGAATTTGAAGGTTATTTTCTTATGTAATACATTTGTAGCCAGATTGGAGAATAGGAAACCCCATTGAAAAGAAAAGAAAAGTACTCTAAACAATCTAACGATGATTATAGGAGAACAGGAATAAAGTAGTCACAAACCAGCTCAGAATTGAGTATAATAAAGGGTTTTTTATTCAGGGAGTAGGTACTCACACATCACAGTCCTTTGCAAGAATGGGGAACAGGAACCAAATCTAGTAGCCAGGAAAGAGAGGAAAGAGAGAGAGAGAGACAGAGTGGGAACACACCTCTTTGGTACCCGAGATTATTGATGAATTAGGTAGGTACGATAAATAACCAGACCAGCTCAAGAACAACAGTTATATTTTAATAGTTGAAAAGGGGAAACTCATGCTACAAGAGTGGGAGGTCTGAAATCCAATGTGTCTAGTGGGCACTGTGCAGAGAGTGGGGTACACCTGGATCTCCTGTTTTTTCTTACTGGGGTCCAGGTCGCCATGCCCCAATTAGCTGTGATTGGTTAACAGAGTTTCCCCATCATCTCCCCCTTTTGTCTAAACAAGACTGATCCAAACCAAATACAACTATATACAATGGGAACAGATTTCAAATATAAAATTACAAACAATGAACAATATTAAGCAAGGAATGCATATCATCAGTTTTACTAAATATTCTATTTTAAGGAGTCTAAATATTGTATTGAAATTAAGCTTGGCTAAATTATGAGGAAGGTAACTACAATTATCTAATCTTTAACTCCATCAAAGATTTGCGAAGGGAAACAATATTACTTGAGTGAACAGGACGTGCAATCGATAAACTTCCAAAATGTGCAACAAATGACAGAGACAACTGACTACCTGGGCAATCACCCAAAGTCTTACTTGCAATGTCGAAGCAACCAACTTTGGCTAAGGCCTAATCTAACTGTCATACCATTTTTAAAGGAAAGAACCTTTTTAAAACTATCTTACCCTGTCTTGGCAGGATAGGACAGTCCTGTTTTATCCATTTATGGATACTTTGTATCTCTGTCAGTGCTTGAGGTCTGGGCATTTTGTTGCTCAAAGGCCAGTTCTGCCAAGAAGAAAGGCTCCAGGTGGAGTGTCTTTGGTGCTCAACATTCTTTTGGGAATAGATTGGTGTTGTCAGGAGTGATTGTGTCTCACTACCATGGAACTCTAGGTTAGATTAAAGGCCATTTTCTACAGCTCTTTGAAGAGGTTGAAGATTATCTATCTATACTGAATATAATCTCTATGTATCTAAAGAACCTGATTAGCCTAAATATAAATATGACAAACATAGATGACTATTGATCTATAATTCTCAATACCTATCTAACTTAAAGACTAAGACAATAAACAACTGTGCAATAAATGAGGATAATGACCTTCATTCATAAATTTTATTAGTTTAAGAGAATTACTCACATTTAGATATTATATTTTAAGAATTTTGTCCAGGTGAGAGTTAGCCAGTAAGAGGCTAGAGCTAATGGGCCAAGCAGTGTTTAAAAGAATACAGTTTCCTTGTAATTATCTCAGGTAAAGCTAGCCAGAGGCTGGGAGCCCTACTGGGCAGTGGAAAGTGTCCTGCCTCTCCAACTACAAAATAGGCAACATGTGTATTTATTTTTAGTCTTCTCAAATAAGGGGTCTCTAAGATACTAGGAATATGTCTGGCACACATTGGCAATATAAGCTTGGCTAGTATCTTTGTATTTGACAGTAGCTCGTTGGATGAAAATAAAGATATCCCCAAAGACCTTAATATTCTTATAAAAGGATTTACTTGTTGTAGAAGGAGGAGTGGGCTCTGTTCCACCCTGCTCCTGCACAGCAAGCTTTAAGCCCAAAATAACAACACAGAAATTGTATTCCTTTAAATATTGTCTGGCCCATTAGCTCTAGACTCTTACTGGCTAACTCTCATATTTTGGTTAACCCATTTCTATTAATGTGTGTACTACCATGAGATGGTGGTTTACCAGGAAGATTCTAACCTACATCCATCTTGGGCCGGAGCTTCATGGCCACTGCCTAACTCTGCTTTTTTTCTCCCAGCATTCTCTTCTGTCTACTCCACTTATCTGAATTCTGCCCTATCAAAAAGCCAAGGCAGTTTCTTTATTAACCAATGAAAGTAACACATAGACAGATGAACCACCTCCATCATTTCCCCTTTTTCTGTTTAAACAAAAAGAAAGGCTTTAACTTTAACATAGTAAAATTACATATAACAAAACAGTTAAGCAAGAATTACAATTACAATATTTATTTGTATTTGTATTTGACTTTTATCATAACTAAGGAAAACTATCTCTTTATTCTTTAACTCCATCAAAGACTCCAGAAGGATATAATACTATCTAAGTAAACAAGAAACAAGCAACTTCCAAACTCTAAAAATGACAGAGACATCTTGCTGCCTAGACAGTCACACAAAGTTCCTCTGTACCATTGTGGCATCCAACATTAATTAGCCTTTAAGCCCATAGTTTCCAGCAGACTTTTTCATGAAGCAGGAAAATTTAAAGGCAGTCAAGTCATTGTCTGCTGTGTCCTGCAGAATGTTTCACAGACTCCTTCATGAGTCAGGAACTCCGAAATACCATCACACTTTTAGGCAAGTTCAGCAGTCCTCTCTCTGTGGGTTCTCTGTGTCCAGTTTATGCAACAGTCCAGGCAAGAGTAGTTTCTTGCTCTAATGGCTAGCAAACTCCATAATTGAGCCACTTTGATGCCCATCTTCCCTTTGAACTAGATTGGTGCTAACAGGAGCAGACGTGTCTCATTGTCATGAAAAGCCCTAAGTTATTAAAACATTTAAAATGCCATATTCTGTAGTCTTTGAAAGATATGAAGAATGCCAATCTAACTGAAATATATCTCTATATATCTAGAAAATCTAACTAACATTACTACAAGCTTGACTATTATTGATGATTATCCATTAGCAACCTACATTTCCTAATTATACATTACATTTTTGAATGAACTACACAATCATAATATCTTAATCAAGATCAGAAATATATATAACAAAATTGACCTTAAAATCCATACCAATGCAAATTATTCATATCTATATCATATCCCCCTTTAAATATAAAATAACATTTATAAACAATATTTGGGAATATGGGCACAGTTTTTTCTCTAAACTGCTTCGTGCTTTATGGGGGCACTGTTAATCAGATTTTTCATGGTGTAACCTGTGTTCCAGGTTCACCTCAGTTGGAAGTTGAGTGAAGTAATCTTTTGAGGGTGTTCACTGCAACCTTACAGGAGGGTGTGGTCTATCATACAATATTGGGATAGAAGCAATCCACAGGGTCTCATCCTCTGTGAAAACAAAAGAAGACCCTCTCCAAAGCATCATATCCTTAGACTCAAATTTGGAAGTCATGATACCTTTAGAACACATATGAAGTTTAGCAGACCACATTCTGTATTTAGCTTCTTCACAGTCAAAAGATTAAAAAAAGTACAATATACAGAATCCAAACTCTCTGGCAATTCCCATTTTTACATGGCTTATTTTTCTTTATTTCCTTTAATCTATAACTATCTGTACTCTGTCTCTTTAAAGACTTTACCCTTTTTTATATAAGGCATTAACTTTATTCTCTATATACTTTTTCTTCTCTCTCTCAAGCCTATGTACACTCATCCAAGAGAGTGACCCATTTAGAGGTCTTTTATGTCTGAATCCGTCCTATTGTGAATTCTTTTTTTTTTTTTTTGGTTTTTCGAGACAGGGTTTCTTTGTAGCTTTGGAGCCTGTACTTGAACTAGCTCTGTAGACCAGGCTGGTCTCAAACTCACAGAGATCTGCCTGCCTCTGCCTCCCGAGTGCTGGGATTAAAGGCGTGCGCCACCACCGCCCGGCTGTAATTCTTTTTTTATTTATTCATTTTTAATTAAAAATTTCCACCTCCTCCCATTTCCCTCCCCCTCCCCCTGTCCCCTCCCACTCACTCTCCAATTGAAAGAGCAGTCAGGTTCCCTGCCTGTGGGAAGTCCAATGTCCTCCCCCGTCCATCCAGGTCTAGGAATGTGAGCATCCAAACAGACTAGGCTCCCAAAAAGCCAGTACATGCAGTAGAATCAAAACCCAGTGCCATTATCATTGGCTTCTCGGTCAGCCTTCCTTCTCCGCTATGTTCAGAGAGATCATTTTGATCACATGCTCCATCAGTCTCAGTCCAGCTGGCATTGGTGATCTCCTATTAGATCAACCCCACCGTCAGAGTGGGTGAGCACACCCCTCGCGGTCCTAACTTCCTTGCTCATGTTCTGCCTCTTTCTGCTCCTCATTTGAACTTTTGGAGCTCAGCCCAGTGCTCCAATGTGGGACTCTGTCTCTAGCTTCATCCATGGACAGATGAAGGGTCTATGGTGATATGCAGGATATTCATCAGTATGGCTATAGGATAGAGCCATTTCAGGTTCCCTCTCCTCAGCTGCCCAAGGAACAAGCTGGGGACATCTCCAAGGAACCTGGGAACCCCTCTAGAGTCAAGTCTCTTGGCAACACTAAAATGGCTCCCTAAATTAAGATATATACTTCCCTGCTCCCATATTCACCCTTCCTCCATTCCAAACATCCCATTCCCCCAAGCTGTCTGCATCCTCCCCTTCTCACTTTTTTCTCCCCATCTCCCCTTATCCCTACCCCAACCCCACCCCCAAGTTTCCAATTTTTGCCTGGAATTCTGTCTCCTTCCAATATCCAGGAGGATAACTATATGTTTTTCTTTGGGTTCACCTTTTTATTTAGCTTATGAGTGAGTACATCCCATGTTCATCTTTTTGGGTCTGGCTTACCTCACTCAGGATAGTGTTTTCTATTTTCATTCATTTGCATGCAAAAGCCAAGATGTCATTGTTTTTTTTACCACTGAGTAGTACTCTAATGTGTATATATTCCACACTTTCTTTACATTCTTCCATTGAGGGGCATCTAGGCTGTTTCCAGGTTCTGGCTATTAAAACTAAGCTGCTATGAACATAGTTGAACAAATGCTTTGGTAGTATGATAGGGCATCTCTTGGGTATATTCTTAAGAGTGGTATTGCTGGATCCTGGGGTAAATTGATCCCGAATTTCCTGAGAAACCACCACACTGATTTCCAAAGTGGTTGCACAAGTTTGCATTCCCACCAACAATGGATGAGTATTCCCCTTACTCCACACCCTCTCCAGCAAAAGCTATCATTGGTATTTTTGATTTTAGCCATTCTGACGGTGTAAGATGGTATCTCAAAGTTGTTTTGATTTGCATTTCCCTGATCGCTAAGGAGGTTGAGCATGACCTTAAGTGTCTTTTGACAATTTGAAGTTCTTCAGTTGAGAATTCTCTGTTCAGTTCAGTGCCCCATTTTTTTTAAATATTCATTTATTTATTTATTATGTATACAATAGTCTGTCTACATGTATGCTTGCAGGCCAGAAGAGGGCACCAGACCTCATTACAGATGGTTGTGAGCCATCATGTGGTTGCTGGGAATTGAACTCAGGACCTTTGGAAGAGCAGGCAATACTCTTAACCACTGAGCCATCTCTCCAGCCCCCCAGTGCCCCATTTTTTAATTGGGTTAATTAGCATTTTAATGTCTAGTTTCTTGAGTTCTTTATATATTTTGGAGATCAGACCTTTGTCTGTTGCGGGGTTGGTGAACATCTTCTCCCAGTCAGTAGGTTGCCTTTTTGTCTTAGTGACAGTGTCTTTGCTTTACAGAAGCTTCTCAGTTTCAGTAGGTCCCATTTATTCAATGTTGCCCTTATTGTCTGTACTACTGGGGTTATACATAGGAAGTGGTCTCCTGTGCTCATGTGTTGTTGAGTATTTCCCACTTTGTCTTCTATCAGGTTCAGTGTGTTCACATTAATATTGAGGTCTTTAATCCATTTGGACTTGAGTTTTTTGCATGGTGATAGATATGGATATATTTTCATTCTTCTACAGGTTGACATCCAGTTATGCCAGCACCATTTGTTGAAGATGCTTTCTTTCTTCCATTGTATACTTTTGTCTTCTTTGTTGAAAATCAGGTGTTCATAGGATTGTGGGTTAAAATCCAGGTCTTCTATTTGATTCCATTGGTCAACATCTCTATTTTTATGCCAATACCAAGCTGTTTTCATTACTGTAGCTCTGTAATAGAGTTTGAAGTCAGGGATGGAAATGCCTCCTGAAGTACCTTTAATGTATAGGATTCTTTTGGCTATCCTGATTTTTTTGTTTTTCCATATAAAGTTGATTGTTGTTCTCTCAAGGTCTGTGAAGAATTTTGTTGGGATTTTGATGGGGATTGCATTGAACGTATAGATTGCTTTTGGTAGATTTGCCATTTTTACTATGTTGATCCTCCCAATCCAAGAGCAAGGGAGATCCTACCATTTTGTGGTATCCTCTTCAATTTCTTTCTTCAAAGACTTAAAGTTCTTGTCAAATAGATCTTTCACTTCCTTGGTTAGAGTTACCCCAAGACACTTTATGCTATTTGTGGCTATCGTGAAAGGTGATGTTTCTCTGATTTCCCTCTCTGCTTCTTTATCCTTTCTGTGTAGGAGGGCAACTGATTTTTTGGATTTGGTCTTGTATCCTGCCATATTACTAAAGGTGTTTATCGGCTGTAGGAGTTCTTTAGTAGAGTTTTTGGGGTCACTTATGTACACTATCATATCATCTGCAAATAACTTAAGTTTGATATCTTCCTTTCCAATTCTACTCTCCTTTATCCCCTTATGCTGTCTTATTGCTATAGCTAGAACTTCAAGCACTATATTGAAGAGGTACCGAGAGAGTGGACAACCTTGTCTTGTTCCTGATTTTAGTGGGATGGCTTTGAGTTTGTCTCCATTTAAATTAATGTTAGCTGTCGGCTTGCTGTATATTGCTTTTATTATATTTAGGAATGAACATTGTATCCCTAGTCTCTTCAAGAACTTCATCATAAATGGATGTTGAATTTTGTCAAATGCTTTTTCAGCATCTAATAAAATGATCATGTTTTTTTTTTCCTTCAGTTCATTTATATGACGGATTACATTGATAGATTTTTGTATGTTGAACCAGCCCTGCCTCTTGGGGATGAAGCCTACCTGATCACAATGGATAATTTTTCTAATGTGTTCTTGGATTCAGTTTGCCAGTATTTTATTGAGAATTTTTCATCAATGTTCTTGAGTGAGATTGGTCTATAATTCTCTTTCTTGGTTAAGTCTTTGTTTGGTTTTGCTATCAGGGTAACTGTAGCTTCATAAAAGGAGTTTGGCAATGAATCTTCTGTTTCTATTTTGTGAAACACATTAAGGAGTATAGGTATTAGCTCTTCTTGGAAGTTCTCGTAGAATTTTGCATTGAAACCATCTGGTCCAGGGCTTTTTTGGTATGGAGGTTTCTGATGATAGCTTCTAATTCCTCGTGACTTACAGGTCTATTTAAGTTGTTCACCTGGTCCTAGTTTAACTTTGGTATATGGTACTTATCAAAAAAGTGTCAATTTCTTTCACATTTTCCAATTTTGTGGCATACAGGCTTTTGTAGTAAGATCTAATTATTCTCGGAATTTCCTCTGTGTCTGTGGTTATGTCCCCCTTTTCATTTCTGATCTTGTTAATTTGCATGTTCTCTCACTGCCATTTGATTAGTTTGGATAGGAGTTTGTCAGTCTTGTTGATTTTCTCCAGGAACCAGCTTTTTGTGTCAGTGATTCTTTGGATTGTTTTCTCTGTTTCTATTTTGTTGATTTCAGCCATCAGTTTGATTATATCTAGTCTTCTACTCCTCCTGGGTGAGTCTTCTTCTTTTTTCTAGAGATTTCAGCTGTTTAGTTAAGTCTCTAATGTGTCCTTTCTCCATTTTCTTTATGTGGGCACTTAGTGCTATGAACTTTTCCCTTAGCACTGCCTTTATAATGTCCCATAGATTTGGGTATGATGTGGCTTTATTTTCATTGAATTCAAGGAAGACTTTTGTAGTGATGAGGCTAGCAGGCCTGCTTTTCATCCTGCCTGGCCCCCTCATGATGTGGGAGTGTCATATATCAATCTGTTGATTTCATTGGTTAATTAATAAAGAAACTGCTTGGACTGATAGGTTAGAACATAGGTGGGTAGTGTAAACAGAATAGAATATTGGGAGGAAGAAGGCAGTGAGGTAAGATGCCTCAGACAGACGCCATGCCCCTCCTCTCCAGGGCAGATGTGATGAAGCAAGCCGCAAGGTCAGACATGCTGAATCTTTCCCGGTAAGACTGGTGCTACACAGATTACTAAATATGGGTTAGACAAGATGTGAGAATTAGCCATTAAGAGGCTAGAACTAATGGGCCAAGCAGTGTTTAAATGAATACAGTTTCCGTGTAATTATTTCACGGCATAAGCTAGCCAGGCGGCTAGGAGCCAGGTGGCAGGAATGTAGCCCGCAGCTCCTACTACACCCTTATGGTTAGCTTTTTTCATTGTCATGAAAAGCCCTAAGTTATTAAAACATTAAGTGCCGTATTCTGTACTCTTTGAAAGATATGAAGAATGCCTATCCGAAATATATCTATGCACATCTAGAAAATCTAACTAACATGACTACAAGCTTGACTATTATTGAATGATTATCCATTAACAACCTACATTTCCTAATTATACAGTACAGTATATATATATATATATATATATATATATATATATATATATATAACAAGATTGACCTTAAATTTATATTACTAAACCAAGATTTATACCAATGTAAATTATTCATATCTATATCATATCATACACAAATAATATTTGTGAATGTGGAGTTTCTCTCCAAACTGCTTCCTGCTGTATGGGGGCACTGTTAATCTGGGACCCCTGAATATTTAATTACTGATGGATGGACACATTTTGTAAGTATTAATTTATATATATATATATATATATATGTCTTATTAAACATTTCTTTATAAATATGTAGAGCTGGTTTTGGAGTTGAACTATGGCTCAGTCCCTCTTCAATTCCAAGCCTGCTGATAAGAGATATTTCAGAGATTCTGTCTCAGATCAGGAGACATAAAATGGGACAGAATAAGAATAATTATGTACTTGATAAACTTTCTTTGCTTTTCCTCATATCTGTATCTTTCTTTATATGTCAGTATATGTCCTTGTTGTTAATGTTTAAATTTCCCATAACAAACAACAACTTTCCCTAGAGTAATCTTTAAAGTTTCTAGAATGAAGATGGGGCCCCACGACATCATCTCAATCTGGTTTTTATGACGTCATGAATATTTTTTAAGCGCTAAAATTAGACCTGTTTTTTGGTACCAACTGCATGAGAAAACTTCAAATGGTGCACATTTTAGACAACACTCTGGCCAGACCTTCTCAAAATGCTCAGAAACTAGTTATAATTTTCTTAGGTCAAAGGTTAATTTGGGAATTTTACCATCATTTGCTTTCACAGGAGCCCCTAAGAAGAACGTCACCCCCATGTCAGCTAGAAGCAATTTTAGAGGACGACATCCCCTCTCCCAACAGAGTTTGCCCTCAGGGTTAGGGACATCTCTTAGTGGTTGGTTTAGGGTTGAGGGGATGGGGAGATATTTTATGGAATTAGGGGTATTTTCAAAAAATGGGGGGATTAACTGGTTTGATGGGATGATTGGTATTTGTGAATTACTGTTTTTAGAAAATTGTATTGGTACTGTTTCCTGCATATTGATATATTGAATATTGAATGTGAATGTTCCTACCTCTATTTTTGTAGAAGAGTATGCTTATAACTTTGTCTATATTGTATTGATACATCTACCATATTACAATGTACATTTCTACCTCTGATACTATTTATATAATAACATTGTTTACATTTGATATGTAATGACATTGTTTACAGTTGAAGATCATTGTCTTCATATATTACACAGTTGTTTACTCTTTTAGTCTTCAAGTTAGATAGGTATTGAGAATTATATGTTTGTCATTTTTATTTTTAGGTTAAACAGGTCTTTTAGATACATAGAGATTATATTTAGTATAGATTGTATAATCTTCAGCCTCTTCAAAGTGCTGTAGAAAATGGCCTTTAATCTAACCTAGAATTCCGTGCCAATGAGACACAATTACTCCTGGCAACGCCACTCTACTCCCGAGAGAACGTTGAGCACCAAAGACACTCCACTGGGAGCTTGTCTTGGCAGAACTGGCCTTTAGGTTAAGAAAAGCCCATACCTCAACTTCTGACAATGAAACAGGATTATCTTATCCTGCCAAGACAGGGTAGGATAGTTCTAAGAAAGTTCCTTGCCTTTAATAATGGTATGTCAGTTATGTTAGGCCTTAGCCAAAGTTGGTTGACTCAACCTTGCAAACGAGACTTTGGGTGATTGCCCAGGTAGTCACTTGTCTCTGTTAATTGTTGCACATTTTGGATATATCTCATTTGTTAAGTAATATTTATTCCCTTCTCAGATCTTTGACGGAGTTGAAGATTATATAATTGTAGTTACTCTCTACATTATTTAGACTCCTTGAGATAGAATGTTTAGCAAAACTTTTGTTCTCAATATTGTTTGTTATATTTATTATTTGTTATTATTGTATATAGTTGTATTTGGTTTAGTTCTGTCTTATTTAGACAAAAAAAGGAGATGTAGGGATAAGTCCCGCCCCTTAGAGGGCATTTTCGCCTCGGGCTAATGTTTACCTATAAATCTGCCGAGCGTGCTTGCAGCGCTCGCTTCTGCTTTCCTGGTCTCCATGGAAACGGTGGTTCTGTAAGTCTATTTCCCCATTAAAGCTGTATATATTTTTACAATCTGTTTGCATCCATTTACACCGTTACACTCATCTCAGTCGGCAATTGAGCAAAGTAGTTTTTGAGGGTGATCATAGTAACCTTTCAGGAGGGCATGGTCTATCATACTATATTGGGATAGAAGCAATCCACAGGGTTTCATCCTCTGTGAAAACAAAAGAAGACCCTCTCCAAAGCATCATATCCTTAGACCCAAATTCTGAAATCATAATACTCTTATGATATCCATTCTGATTTAGCTTGGAAGCCCATATAATGAAATGTCTCTCTGTACTTAGCTCCTTCACAGTCAAAAATTTTAAAGAAAACACAGTGTACATAACCAAGACTCTCTGTGAATTTTCCATTTTTACATGATTTATTTTTCTTTATTTGTTTTAATCTATAACCATCTGTACTCTGTCTCTTTAAAGAGTTTAACCTTTTTAAAGGCATTAACGTTATTCTCTATATTCTTTTTCTTCTCTCTCCCAAGCCTACGTACACTCATCCAACATTGTGACCCATCTAGCGGTCTTTTATGTCTGAATCTGTCTTATTGTGAATCTGTAATTTTTTTTACTGATCAGAAACATTTTTGATTTGTGCCTTTAAATCACTAAGCGCCTAAGAATCTAAGCTGTGACATCAGAGCCGCTTGTGCCTCTGAGCTGTAGAGCAGTGGGCTGCTCTGGATATTGGCTCCACCTCTCTCAAATTTCAAAATGGTGGATGTACCATTTTCTACTAGCTCTGGGGTAACGGAGTAGGATCCACACTCAGCAGTTTAACTCTGAGACTAAGTGTGTGGCACAGCAGCCCGCCGCTTCCTCATTACTACAGATTTTAATTTCTTTATTTATTTCTTCCTTGACCCAGGGGTGGTTCAGTAGTTGACTGTTCAATTTCCATGAATTTGTAGGCTTTCTGGGGTTAGAATTGTTGTTGGATTCTAACTTTATTCCATGGTGATCTGATAGTACACAGGTGGTTACTACAATTTCTTTGTATCTATGGATGTTTGCTTTGTTGCCAATTATGTGATCAATTTTTGAGAAGGTTCCATGCCATGCTGTGAAGAAGGTATATTGCTTTCTGTTTGGGTGGAATGTTCTATAGATGTCTGTTAAGTCCATTTGGTTCATTACATGTGATAGTTCTCTTATTTCTCTGTTAAGTTTCTGTCTGGTTGACCTGTCCATTGGTGAGAAAAAAGTGTTGAAATCTCCTACTATTAGAGTGTTGGGTTTGATGGATGCTTTGAGTTCTAGTAATGTTTCTTTTGCATATGTGGGTACTTTTATATTAGGGGCATAGATATTCAGGATAGAGACTTTCTCCTGATGAATTGTTCCTGTTATGAGTATAAAGTGTCAATCTCCATCTCTTCTGATTGATTTTAGTTTGAAATAAATCTTGTTAGATATTAGTATAGCCACACCTGCTTGTTTCTGTCAGGAGCCATTTCAGGCTTCTCCTTTCTCACATCTCACAGGGCCTTGAAGTAAAAATCTTGAGATAGAAAACTTAAAGTTAGCCAACACATTACGTGCTAACCGTGGAGACTCAAGCTCTGGAAAGCACCACAGAGTGTCTTCATTGCTTGCTGCTTATCACTAACAGCAGGTGTTCTAGACACTGACCTTGCAACTGCCCTGCTTAGCTCCAAACTGCCCTGCTTAGTTGCCTAGCTACTGAGCCCCTCCTTCCCTTCCCCCTTCCCCCTTCCCCCTTCCCCCTTCATCCTTCCCCCTTTCCTCAGTTCTCCCTGCCTGAGCTCCTCACTGAGGAGTATTTAAGACATGAAACTTGCTTCAATAAATGGATGCCTTGACAAAAAGAATACTGCTTGGCATCCTTTTCTCTCCCCCCCCCATGTCTTTCAGATAGTGCCTCTTCAGACCCTGGAGTAACTTATGACCTACTGGGCGGGTCATGTTTCTTTGGTCCATTTGATTGGAAAACCTTTTCCCATCCCTTTACTCTGAGGTAGTGTCTGTCTTTGAGTTTGGGGTGTGTTTCTTGTAAACAGCAGATGATTTCTTATCCATTCTCTTAACCTGTGCCTTTTTATAGGTGAATTGAGTCCATTGATATTAAGTGATATTAATGACCAGTGGTTGGTAACTCTTTTTTTTTTCGTGGTAGAGTTTGTGTGTTTTCCTTCTTTGGGTTGTGCTGGTGGAGGGATGTCAGATGCTTGTGTGTTTTTTTTTTGGTTTTTCGAGACAGGGTTTCTCTGTGGCTTTGGAGCCTGTCCTGGAACTAGCTCTGTAGACCAGGCTGGTCTCGAACTCACAGAGATCCACCTGCCTCTGCCTCCCAAGTGCTGGGATTAAAGGCGTGTGCCACCATTGCCCGGCTAGATACTTGTGTTATTATGGGTGTTGTTGTCATCCTTGGTTTGTGATTTTCCTTCTAGTATTTTCTGTAAGGCTGGGTTTGTGGCAACGTATTGTGTAAATCTGTTTTTGTTTTGGAATATCTTGTTTTCTGTATTGATGGTGAATGCAAACTTTGCTGGGTATAGTAGTCTGGGCTTGCATCTATGTTCTCTTAGTGTCTGCAGCACATCTATCCAAAATTTTCTGGCTTTCATGGTTTCCATTGGGAAGTCAGGTGTAATTCTGATAGGTTTCCCTTTATATGTTACTTGACCTTTTTCCTTTGCAGCTCTTAATATCTGTTCTTTATTTTGTATGTTTTGTGTTTTGATTATTATATGGTGCGGGGATGCTTTCTTTTGATCTAGTCTACTTGGTGTTCTGTATGCTTCTTGTACCTTCATAGGAATATCCTTCTTTAGGTTTGGAAAGTTTTCTTCTATAATTTTGTTGAATATATTTTCTGGGCCTTTGAGCTGTAATTCTCCTTCTTCTACCCCTATTATTCTTATCTTTGGTCTTTTAATGGTGTCCCAGATTTCCTGGATGTTTTTGTGTTAAGAATTTGTTGGATTAGTTTTGTTCTTTAATTAACTTGTTTATTTCCTTTATAGTATCTTCAGTGTCTCACATTCTTTCTTCTATCTCTTGTATTCTGTTGGTAATACTTGTCTCTGTAGTTCCTGTTCATTTACCCAGAATTTCCATAACCAGCCTTCCCTAGGTTTGTGTTTTCTTCATTACCTCCATTTCATTTTTCAAGTGTTGAATTATTTCCCTTACCTTTTTGATCGCTTTTTCTTGTTTTTCTTGGATATCTTTGAGAGATTTATTCATTTCCTCTACCTTTTTGTTTGTTATCTCCATTTCTTTATGGCAGTTTTTCACCTCCTGTTTAAGGTCCTCTATTATTTTCATAAAGTTCTCTTTAAAGTCAATTTCTTCTGGATTAGGGTGTTCAATTATTCTTGTTTCAGGATTTGTGGATTCTGGTGATGTCATGTTGCCTTTCAGGTTGTTGGAGGAATTCTTGCATTGGCGCCTGCCCATCTCTTCCTTCAAATGGAGCCAGGAGAGTCTTAGTGTCTTGGTCCCATCTTTGCTGTGACTGACTCTCTGGGTGGATCTCCTCAGTGCAGGAACAGGAACTGTTCCTGTCTGTATCGAACTCCTCAGTACTGAAACAGGAAGGCCTGGTAGTCCCCTCTGGGTGGATAGCCTAAGTGCAGGAGCAGGTCGCTGTTCCTGAGCCAAGGACCCATCCAGATGGAACTCTTCAGCACTGAAACATGGATGCCTGATAGCCCAAGGACACCACGGAAAAAAAGGCGAATGTGGGGGCAGGGCAGAGTCGAGTAGAACACAGAAGACCCTGCAGCACAAGCTGAAGGTGCCCTGCACTCCCTTGCGGGGACCTTCACCAGGCAGACACTCATACCTCTGGGTGGATAGCCTTAGTGCAGGAGCAGGAAACTGTTCCTGAGCCAAGGACCTTGCAGACAATAGGGCAGGCTTGGGGGAGGCAGCATCGTGTGTAACAAGGAAACCCCTGCAGCAGGAGCTAGGGGAGGGGGAGCTGTGCTCTCTTCCAGGACAGGCTGCCCTGGGATAGCACACACTCACCCATCTGGATGGAACTCCTCAGCCCTGAAACAGGGATGCCTGGTAGCCCAAGGACACCGTGGACAAAAGGGTGAATGTGGGGGCAGGGCAGGGTTGAGTAGAACACAGAAGACCCTGCAGCACAGGCTAAAGGTGCCCTGCACTCCCTTGTGGGGACCTTCAGGCATGCCTGACAGGCAGACATTCATACCCCTGGGTGGATAGCCTTAGTGCAGGAGCAGGAAACTGTTCCTGGGCCAAGGACCTTGCAGACAATAGGGCAGGCTTGGGGGAGGCAGTGCCGTGTGTAACAAAGACACCTTGCAGCAGGAGCTGGGGGAGAGGGAGCTGTGCTCTCTTCAGGGATAGGATGCCCCAGGATAGCACACACTCACCCATCTGGATGGAATACCTCAGCACTGACTGTGTCTGTAATTCTTTACTGTCCAGGAGCACTTCTTAAAATGCTAAGCGCTTCTTAAAAACTTAACTTGCGCCATGTAAGTAAGGGTAATATGGTACGGTACTGTCTGTTTCCTGCCCAGTCTAAACCTTAAGTGCACTGTTATTATGATAATTGCTATAGTTCCTGCCTGAGACCAGCACAGTTCAGCATGGTGGAGCCTCTCTGCTCATGCTTCTGAGCCATGCACACAGAACAGCTAACGTGGCATAGCTGCTAGTGCCTCTGAGCCGCAGCACGTAATGACCCCCTTTTAGGCACACAGTGAATCTAGTTGCCATCAAACAAATCATAGAACTCGATTCAAATGCTCTGTCTCCTGCCGGAGCCAGCCAGCCAGAGACTGCGATGGTGGCACAGCCCAGAAACTGGTAATTCAAAAGCACCACTTTTAGTAGACCTGATCCCGTCTACCCAGTCAGGAAGAGTTGAGCCATGGGCATGGTCTCTGCTACTTTGTTCCCGACCCCGAGTGGGCACACAAATGTCTGGACTCAGAAATGATCCATAGCCGGAGTTCGCACCGGCGGCAGGGCCCAGGAAGCTGCATTTTAAAATGGTGCAGCTTTTTTTCTGTTGCTTTTGCTGAATCAGGAAATCTCTCTACAGCACGCCCTAGCAAACAGCAAAAAGCTGTGTTAAACTCTGTTTTTTCTGTGTTCAAAATTAAGCTCTCTCAGGTTTTACATGGAGTTCGTTACCACATTGGAGCACCAATTGTAGAAGAAATGGCAGGCTGTGTCATGCCACCTGACTAGCTTTACATCTGAAATAATTAAACAGAAACTGTATTCATTTGAACACTGCCTGGCCCATTATATCTAGCCTCTTCTTGGCTAACACTCATATCTTGCTTTAACCCATATCTAGTAATCTGTGTATCACCACGGCTTACTGGGAAGATTCTAACCCACATCCATGTTGGGCCGGAGCTTCATGACAGTTGCCTGACTCTGCTTCTTTCTCCCAGTATCCTGTTCTGTCTGCTCTGCCTATCTAAGCTGTTGTCCTATCAAAAGCCAAAACAGTTTCTTTATTAACCAATGAAAGGAACACATAGACAGATGACCCTCCTACATCAATTTGTATCACTGCACTAGACATGCTTATGTGACTAGCCACGCTCACAGGTAGGTAATTTTCCTGATATGCTCAAAATCACAAAACACTGGATTCAATATCCAGTACTGCAAAGAATTTAAAAGATGTTTTACTATACTAAAACACTGCTGATTTTCTCCTTTTATATTTTTATGTTGAGTTTAGATGGTGCTTTTTTTAACAGAAAATCTTAGCAAAATTTTATGTTTATGAAAGGATATGACTTTTTGTGCAATCCCCATTGCCTGACAAGTATACAGTGATGTAATTTCCTCCTTATTCCTGTACTATTATCTCCCAGGACATGTGTCTGGCAAATAACATACTTCAGTGATTTTAACTGTTATGATTAATAGAATGAATTAACTTTAAGTAAATGTTTTTCAAGGGTTTATAAAAATTATATCTTGAGGCTATTGAATATTTAAGCAAGATATTTAGAATTTTATGATGGAGACAAATATCAATGGGAAGTGAGATGAAGAAAATAGCAAAGACAAATCACAGAGGCAGAAGAAATTATAATTTTATATTTGTTAGCTCAGTAGACTTATCCTTGAGCATGTATAAGGATTAACTCAAAGACCTAGTAAACCAAGGGACTGGGTCATACCCCAAACTAGAGTTTCTCGGTTACTAGGTTTCTGATAAAGTACACTACTAAAAAATTAGCAGGCAGTATTTTTCATGAGATTTTAAAAACAGAAGCCAGGGAATGGTATATTTGAATTGCATGTAAATAACATTTAAAAGATAGATTAAAACTATTTTGTAGTTTTTTTGTGAATAAGTTCAGTATTTTGTTTTAGTGGTAGGCTAAGCAGATCTGTTAGAGATTCATGGTCATGGAAATAATTTCATCAAAGCAACTGCTTTAAGAAAATGACTCTTAAAATGAGTATAAAGATAGTTATGGAAATGAGGCACTGGGGGCACAGTAGAGACTTAGTAGAAAGGTGACCAGTAGGGAAGAAACTCTTGTCATCTGGCTTTCAATGACCCCTTCAATACTGCTGAGCACTACCTTCTAAAATGTAAATCATTTTGAGACAAATTTTTTCCTAAATATTTTATAGTCTCTGCCTTCCTACAGAGAGATTCTCTCCAAATAATGCATCCCTTTGATGAATCCAATTTATCATCCTGAACATCAGTGATTGTACTAGGTTGTAACACAATGCAATCTCATGGGTATGGAAGTAGAAAGCTTTTAGCCCAATCCTAAACACACCAAAACTCCTGTGAATTTTAAGTTTTTTGTCTCCAATTGATAACATTTCTGACTCTCCATTGGCAGCTCCTCTCTTCATTTTAACTGGCTGATTCTAATTTGTAATGGGCTGGAAAACTAAATATAATTGTGTGTAATGTGAGAGTAAATGGAGAATGAGCAAAACACACTTCTATGAATAGTCTTTAAGTTTTGTGGGTATAGACTCTTCAACATTTATTTGGACTGCTTGCAATCTTCCAATCGACCTCATATTTTATGGCTTCATTCCAGGTAAATGAGATTTCTAGGTAAAAGAAAAATCACATGTTTTCAGTGGTCTTATGTGTCTTTTCATTCTAAATTAGAATGCTTTGAAGATTTTATAGACCCCATAATTCCAAATAAATTTATTTCAAGAAAATGGAGATTTCATTCTTAAAGATAAGTTGCTTATCCTCAGATCATATCATCTCTCCTACACTGGTAGTCACTGAAATTATACTCTGGACCACCAATTATTTTTATTCTTCTTTCTGGAAAGTCACTCACTTTAAAAGATGCAGAAAGTTTATAAAGGTTGAGATCATAGTATTTTTGAAAGTATTAAGATAGACTGTGAGAGGTGCTAGGAAGTAGGGGAGAATCACATTTGGTAACAGATTGAGTTTCTAAACAGCCTGTTTCTTTTTAAAGGGAGCCGAGCCCCACAAAAAGTCTTCAGGAAATTGCATATGGGTCCTGTGGAGTTTATTAACTTGTTTTTCAACAAAGTGTAAATGTTGAAGATCCAAGTACAATTGGGGTATGCGGAAGAGAGGGCACAAAGTCAAAATATTTATCACCACATTGACATTGTGAACCACCTAGAGAATGTTGATTCATATTTTTGTGTGTGTGTGTATGATATTACATAACAAATTACTTATGAAGTCATTAAATTTTATCCTTGAAAGAAAAAGCTAGAAAACAAGACCACAATTACAAAACATTCTAGTTAGAGCCCAGATGGCTGCATAAAATAAATAGCCATTTTCTTGATGGAAGCACAGGCAATTTGGCTGTGTGAAACTGCAATTCCAACAGAGAACCTTGAAACAGATGTTGATATTGCTTGTGCATCAAAACTTTCTCAAACAGCAAAATGTTCAGGTAGCACAACAGCGAAAAGCTGATACCTTCAGATTCTTATGTCAGTTGCAGAGACAGATCATGCTCTCCCAAAAGGAGTTTGTTTCTGGATACCTAAAGCAAACACATTGGCACAAAGATGGAAAAGATGGAATTCCCTTATGGTTCAGTTATGGGCACTAGCATTTTCCAGACCTCTATATAACTTGTGTTCATTTTGGCTCCCTCTTTCCAAGTCATTATGTAGCTCTGCCTTTTTGAAGTCATGTCAGGGAATATGCCATCTGCTTTTCCTCTGGGGAGGATGAAAGCAGTGTAGAGTGAATCTTTTAGTCTCTGGAGGAGAGGGAATGTTCAGAACTCTGCTCTATGAGTGAGAAAATGCTTCAGAGGCAGATGGAGTAGCATAGGCACAGAAAGGAATTGAATAAATGAATGCAATAAGATGAATTTGTATCTTTCAAAGAGTCATAATGTAAATTTGAAAAGCTAAGGAGATAGATTCTGAGGTGATTAGTTTGAGAGGGGAGTGGTATTAAAGCCTTTTTGAAAGAGGATCTACAATATCATTGTTACCCTTTCTGGCATGTGAGGGCACATCTAAAAGACTCTCTGTGGACCAGAATACACTAATATGCTAGTTGTCTTGCTTTGAGATTTGTTTTCCTCTAGAATTGTGAGAAACAAATTTCTGTTGTATTTCAGTTTAAGACATTTTGATCTAGAAGGCCATGTAGAATAATGCAAATTGACATAAAGTTATTTGAAAATTAAAATTATCTTAAAAAATAGTAATTTACCCCAAATGGATAGACACAATATTCTGTCAAAAATTTAATAGAGTTGCGGAACAAACACATAACATGTGACTTATAGAAATGACAAACATAGAAATGACAAATCTAACCTTGATTCAAATTACATGTAACAGACAGAGGAGCTGTAAGGGTTGCTTAGCAGTTAAGAGCATGTGCTTTTCCTTGGGGGAAACTCAAGCTTAATTCCCAGCACCCATGTTGGGTAGCTTAAAACAATCTGAAATTTAAGCTTCAGTGCCTCCTTTTGGTTTCTGTAGATGCTATCACTCACATGCACATGCCTACTACGGGAGCTCCTTTTGCTCCTTCAGCCAATAGCCTTTAAGATACCAGCCCACTTGGGCATGGTCCTTTTTGCTTTAAAAAGCAAAAGTAGCCCTGCTCTCATTCTCTTGCTTCCAGCTCCAGCTTCTGGCTGCTAGGCTCTGTTCTTGGTAGCACTGAGGGCTCTGGTTTAGGACAGTGATCTGTAAGTTTTTTCCCCTTAAACAAGTAACCCTTTTATTAATCATAATTCCGAACTGGTGTGGGATTGTTTTATGACTTACACCTTCATCTGGTGCCCACCCTTTGGTTATATAACCCCCCTACTTGGCTGCCTGCCACCAGCTCGGACTGTGCCTGGCTTGGCATGAGCCCTCCCTCAGTTGGCTGTGGCCTGTGTGTGGATCCAGCAGCTCAATATAGAATTTCACACAGTGGCTTTTCTTGCTATAGATCAGCTGCAATTCTTTATATTTTCTCTTTACACACCTCAGATTGGCTTCATGCCCCCATGCATTCTACCATTTGCCTCCTGCCAGGGTGCACCACAGAAATCTGGGTGAGACACAGGCTTCCTTGGTCTGAGCCAGCTGTTCTGGGGCTTTCTAATGAATAGCTTGCATTTGCCTATTCCACTGCTCTAAAGACATCCACAGAGCACATAGTCCATGATTTTTCTTTCAGCATTTCGCTCTTAAGTCAGATTTAAGACTGGCTACCTGAACTCATATGTACCACTATGCCCTGCTGGGTTAGTTTTATAGGTGGCCTGCAACACCTTTTGGCAGGTAATGTTTATTGCACTTAATCCATCGAATTAAACCACAGGTAAGATTTAATATCCTAAATATAGATCACAAGTTGCTAATTTAAAAGAACAATATGTTAGACAACCTAATGATCCAAAGTTTAAATAGTCTCTTTATCTACAGCATGTGCGAGGTTTTACAAGACTTACATGATGTCCCTTCTAGAACATTAATCTTAATTCTGGGAATTATTTTGTCCTCAATATTTTTTCTTATAAAATAGTTTGACAATAAGGCTAAGAAATGATGCAGTCTTTACAGACTGGAACCATGTTTCTCAAGAAAGAGTTTGGAAATCTGAAGAAGTAAACAACTTCATTTAACAAAAGATTAAGCACTCTGGAGAAGGAAACAGATGATTTGGCAAATAAAACCCAATCAATGACAGTGGATGCTGAAACATTATTTGAAAGAATTCACACTATTGAATGTATTGATCAGACTCTGTCAAAGGGGTATGACAGACTGACTGATAGAATGACTCTACAGGAAGGTAAAATGTATGCCATAAAGATTATGTCCAAGGATGAGACATTATCTCTACCGGACAGACTTCATACCTTGGAATCATCAATGAGGGCGTTAGAGTAGAACACTGGACAGGAAATCCAGACATTACAAAAGGCAATGGTAAACAGATTTGAAAAAATTGAGGAAATTTTCGAATTTAATGACCAGGAACAAAAGTTACAAAGGTAAAATTTAACCTTGTTGGTACATAAAAATCTCTAGGATACCTTCCCCAGAGTTCTGCCTGCCTTTTCAATAATAACAGCAGAAAAAGTATCTGGCCCCAAGCACCCTAAGGTTGTCAAAGAATATACATGGTAACCCATACCTATGACTGATTTAAAGGAAATTAAACAGGCAATTGTGGCTTACAGACTACACTTGTCTTTTGTTAGGGAGAAGGTCAAAACCTGGGCTTTTAGTAACAAAGCAATGCTTCAAGATTGGGCTCTGTTAATCTCAGCAGTCCTAGAAAGTGGACAGCAATTACTTTGGAGGTGCTTTTTTAATGAGGAGGCAAGAATTTTAGAGCAACAACAAAAAGCAAATGGACTTGAGATTTCCCTAGATCAAATTCTAGGTGAAGGACCTTACTCTGATCCTAAGGATCAATCTCTTTATGATGTCCACACCTTGTCCTGATGTAGCATAGCAGATTTAAAGGCTTGGGAAAGGATTCAAAACTCAGGAAAAAGAATTGAATTATGTCTTAGTGTTAAACAGAGTCAGAGAGAACCTTTTAGTGACTTTTTGCAAAGACTAACTAGGGATGTACAAATTGGGGTAACTGACCCAGTAGCTATATGTATAATAATTGAATTTTTGGCTTATGAGAATGCCAACATTGAGTGCAAATGGATCCTTAGGCCTTCAAAGATCAAATCAGTACCCATGGATGAATGGCTCTTGCATACAATGAATGTCAAGACACTTGATTATGGTATTGAAGTGTGGGTAGGAAAAGCAATTTCCAATGGTAAAAGGGTACATCAAAATACCAAATGTTTTAATTGTGATAGAAAGGGACATATGACAAGGGATTGTAGACAATGGATTCCTAGGAATAATACCTCTTCTGGGATTGACAGAAATAGGAGGACTCAGCCTTCAGGTATATTTAAGGAGGTGTGGCAATGCCGACATTGGAGAAATGAATGTAGGTCAACAAAAGATAGACAAGGCAACTCAATACCACTGGGAAATGCCACGGAGGGCCTCTTGCAGGCTCCCATGATGAATGTGGTTTAGTCATTCCCAGTTACAGTAGAGAATGTTTCTTACCATGAAATTTAAAAAAATCCAGTGCCTGCTGTAAAAAGCAATACTGGTTTGAATGATGGGTTAAATGTGAAGGATGATTCAAAAACTCCAGTATGACAGAGGAAAATGTCTTTTGGCAGACTTCCATAAACAATCAAAGACCAAGGCTAAGAGTTTGTATAAATGGCATTTTTATTGGAGGCTTATTAGACATGGGTGTGGATGTAAGTAACCCCTGAATCTTGGCATCTTAATTGACCTCTTCAAGAGGTAGATGTTCACTAACTGGGGATTGTTACCCTATCTCAGGTAAAATAAAACATGAGATATGTTGAATGCATAGGGCCAGAAGGGAAAATAGGAAGACTAAGGCCATATATTTCCAATATTGCACTGAATTTGTGGGGTTGTGAACGATTGCTGCAATGGAATACCCAGATTAACATTCCTGCAAACCCAAAAACTTATGTTACTGAGGAAAATATTAGAAGATATTATAGATGAGGGATACCAGCTCTTTGGGATGTACAAGAACACAAAGCAATTGATAAACATTCAGAGGTACTAACAGCCCTACCTTTAAAATGGTTAACTGAGAAACCAATATAAGTTAAGCAGTGGCCTCTAGCTGAGGAAAAGTTGCCAGCTTGGGAATAGTTGGTACAAGAGCAACTAGATGCTCGACATATAGAAGAATCTACCAGCCCTTGGAATTCTCCTGTATTTGTTGTCAAAAAGAAATCTGAAAAATGGAGAATGGTGACAGATCTAAGGGCTATCAACAAGGTTATTCAACCTATGGGCCCTCTACAGCCTGGAATTCCTCTGCCTTCTCTGTTACCAATGGGATGGCCTCTCATAGTTATTGATTTAAAGGATTGTTTCTTCACTATACCTTTACAAGAAAAGGACATAGAAAATTTTGCCTTCACAGTGCCTACTTATAATAATTCTAAGCCTACTAGAAGATATTAATGGACTGTCCTCCCACAGGGATTTCTCAATAGCTCCACCCTGTGCCAATACTTTGTCAGCCAGCCATTGGAAATAATTTGTAAGCAATTCCTAAGTCTATAATCTTCCATTACATGGATGGCATTTTGTTATCTGATTCAACTATAGACACTTTAGAAAGGATATTTGAAGAAATAAGAAAGTCTTGCCTAAATGGAGATTACAAATTGCTTCTGAAAAGATTCAAAGAGGAGATTCTGTTAATTATGTAGGTTACAGAATATGTTTACAGAAAATTAGAACACAAAAGGAACAAATTCAGAGAGACTAGTTGCAAACACTTAATGACTTTCAAAGGTTATTAGGAGACATTTCCAGTCTACGACCAGCTGTTGGGATAACACTTGATCTAATAATTCATTTAAACAAAAGCTTGGATGGTGATAAAGACTTGAATAGTCCCAGAGAATTAACAGCTGAAGTGGAAAAGGAATTGACGATTGTTGAGGAGAAATTACAGGAGGCACACATGGATAGAGTGAATCCAAATCTTAATTGTATTCTAGTCATATTGCCATCTGGAATTTCTTATACAGGAATTTTAATGCAGTGGGATGATATTATAGTATGGATCATTTTACTAAACAAACCAAGTAAAAAGTTAAAAACTTATGTGGAAAAAGTCTCTGAATTAATTATAAAAAATAAACTGAAAGTTTGTCGATTAGCAGGTATAGACCCAGCAGAGATTATAGTGTCTTTTACTGTTGATGAAATCAATAGTTTTGGGAAGACAATGAACCTGGCAAAGCGCTTGCACTAATTTTTTTTGGAGAAATTAATAGCAATTATACCCAAAGCAATAGACTTAACTTTATAAAGAGAATTTCTTGAATTCTTTCATGAATTGTACATGATGCACCAATAATTGGAACCCATACATTTTATACTGATGCAAATGAATCAGGGAAGGCAGGTTACAAATCAGAAGAATTAAGTAAGGTGGAACAAAGCCCTTATAATTCTGTCCAGAAGGCAGAATTATATGCTATTCTTATGGTACTAAGGGATTTTAAAGAACCTCTCAATATATTACTGATTTGCAATATACAGAAAGAGTTATCTTGCATATTGAAACTGCTAAATTTATACCAAATGATACAGAATTGACTTCATTATTCATTCAGGTGCAAGACATAATCAGGAATAAGCTTTCTCCTATATACATAACACACATCCGATCCCATACGGGTCTGCCAGGTCCTCTAGCACAAGGTAATGCAGAAATTGATCAATTATAGATTGGAAGTGTGTTGCAGGCCTCTGAATTTCATAAAAAACCACCATGTCAATAGCAAATGTTTAAAGAAAGAGTTTTCTATTACATGGCAACAAGCTAAGGCGATTATAAAGAGGTGTCTTATTTGCTCTTTCTATAATTAAACACCATTGCCTGCAGGGAGTAACCCTAAGGGTACTCAAAGGTATGAAATCTGGCAGATGGATGTGTTCCACTCTACAGAATTTGCTAAATTAAAATATGTACACCACAGTATAGACACGTATTTAGCTTTTCAATGGGCAACTGCCTTGAGCTCAGAAAACGCTGATTCAGTAATCACACATTTGTTGAAAGTTATGGCCATCATGGGTATACCTACACAAATAAAGGCAGACAATGGTTCAGCATATATATCTAAGAAAATGAAATGCTTTTTTGACTTTTTTAATATAAATCACATTACAGGTATATCAAATAATACCAGTTATAGAAAGTTCAAATTGTACTATAAAGGATTTGCTGAAGAAACAGAAAAGGATAGAAAATACTCCCAGAAATAGATTGCATAATACTTTATTAACCTCAAATTTTCTTTTATTATTGGTTTATAAATAACACCATTCAAAATTTCCACTTCCTCCCCTCCTTCCATTTCCCTCTTGCTCCTCCAATCATCTTCGCTTTCCTTCCCCTCCAGTCCTAAGGGAAGTCAGGGTACCCTGCCCTGTGGGAAGTCCAAAGCTCTCCCCCCTCCATCTAGGCTTAGGAAGGTATGCATCCAAATAAAATAGGATCCCAAAAAGCCAATTCATGCAGTAGAGACAGATCCCTGTGCCATTGTCATTGGTGGCTCAGTCAGCCACAATTATCAGCCACGTTCAGAGAGTCCAGTTTGATCACATGCCTATTAAGTCCCAGTCCAGCTTGCTTTGGTGAGCTCCCATTAGATCAGGCACACTGTTTCAGTGGGTGGACAAACCCCTCGCCATCCTGACTTCCATGCTCATATTCTCCCTCCTTTTGCTCTTCAACTAGATCTTGGGAGCTCAGTCCAGTATTCTGATGTGCGTCTCTGTCTCTATCTCCATCTGTCACCACACAAAGGTTTTATGATGATATTCAAGATAGTCATCATTCTGACTATGGGACAAGGCCAGTTCAGGTGCCCTCTTTTCTACTGCCCAAGGACCTACTGGGGACATCCTCATGGACACCTGGGAACCCCTCTAGAGCCAAGCCTCTTCATAACAGGAAAAATTCATCAAGATAAATTCTCAATCTTGAATATCTATGCCCCTAATATCAAAGCACCCATATATGTAAAAGAAATATTACTAGAACTCAAATCACACATCAAACCCCACACACTAATAGTAGGAGATTTCAACACTCCCCTCTCACCAATTGATAGGTCAACCAGACAGAAACTTAAGAGAGAAATAAGAGAACTAATAGATGGAATGAATCAAATGGACTTAACAGACATCTATAGAACATTCCACCCAAAAAGGAAAGAATATACCTTCTTCACAGCATCTTCTGGAACCTTCTCAAAAATTGATTATATATTCAGAAACAAAGCAAGTACCCACAGATATGAAATAATTTTATTAACCACCTGTGTCTTATCAGATCACTATGGAATAAAGTTAGAATTTAACAATAGTTCTACCCCCAGAAAGCCTATAATCTCATGAAAACTGAACAGCCAACTACTGAACTACCCCTGGGTCAAGGAAAAAAATAAAGAAAGAAATTAAAGTCTACCTTGAATTTTCTTAATGCGAATGAGAAAGGAACAAAAGCAGCAGAGAGGCATTGGATAATGAAAAAACTTCTGAATTGAATCAAACTGTTTATTTCAAGGATGTGTTGACCTCCCAATGGAAACCAGGAGATGTAGTACATTGGGGAAAGGGCTTTGCTGTTGCTTATTCAGGAGACAAAAATTATAGATACCATCAAAATTAATAAAGATTTGCTCTGGAAAGGAGAAACCTGTTGAAAAAACATAATGCTACCTCATCTACAATGGTGACAATCATACAGGTGGTAAGTAAAGCTCATAATGGTTAGGGCAGGGTTCTGCTCTTATCTTTGCTGGAAAATACAAATCATCAAAAATTCAAGAGACCCTGGATGTTTGAATGCTGACAGAAGAAAAAAATAACTATCCACTAGGGAGCATCTAGAAAACAGAATATGGTTTATTAATCCAGGTACTGTTTACACACAACCAGTTTACAACTGGTTTTGGAGTTGGACAATGGCTTTGTACTTCTCTAAATGCAAGCTTGTTGTTAAAATGAACATTCAGAGTTTCTGTCTCATTTCAGGAGCCATCTTGTGTGGGACAGAATAAAGACTTTAGGAAAAGTTTTACTTTCTTCATGCCTTTTTTGTCTACATCATATTCTTCACTAAATGTATGTATATATAAATGATGTTTAAGTTTTTCATGATGAGCATAGATTTTTCCATAAATCCGTTTCCTGCAGTAATCTTTGAAGTTTCCAGGAAGAAGATGGGACCCCACAGCAACAACTCCACCTAGTTGAGATGACATCGTGATACAGACAGTGTTACGATAAGACTGCTTGTTTTGGGTACCAGCTGCTGAAATGGTGCTCCTTTTCATATTCTGGCCTGAACTTCAAGTGAGAACTTTGAAAAACAAAACAAAACAAAATAAAACAAAACAAAACAAAATCATATTGACTGCTCAGAAATTGTTTGCAACTATATTAGACAGTAATTTTGGAACTTAACCACCACTTAATTTTTGCAGGATCCCATTAAGAGAACATTGTCCCCATGACAGCAGGAAGTGATTCTAGAAGACGGTGCCCCCATCCCTCCAAAAAAGGTTTGTCCATAGGGTTGGGAACATTGTTTTGGGACTGTTGATTATTACTTGTACTAGATAGTGGGTTGGGGTAAAAGTATGTTTGAAAAAAAAAAGGGAAGGTAGTAATAGCAGGTAATAGAGTGAATATTTGTTAGCTATTTTAAATGGATAATTTATATTGGTATAGTTTTTGTATATTGATACAATTTCAAATTATATCTGTTACTTTTGTTTACATTTGTACACATATGCAAAATTATTTTTTCAGATTGTATATATGCAGGTTTCTGCCTCAATTTAGGAAATTTTTTATATTAATACAACTTTTAGGACATATTTTCATATTACATTATATATTACTCCTACCTCTGATCAAAATACTTATAGATTGTTTACATTTTGTCCTCATTTGTTGCACATTTATTTACAGATTATTTAATATTCTGACATGAAGTTTTAGTCTTTAAGTTATACAGGTATTAATTATTATAGCTCAATAGTTGTTCATGTTTGTAGTACATACAATGAGATCAATTAGGTTCTTTAGATACATAGAGATTGTATTCTGTCTAGATAGGGAATCTTCAACCACTTCAAGGATCTGTTGAACATGACATTTAAATAACTTAGGGTTTTGTTGACATGAGACATGACTGCTTCTGACAGCACAAATCTATTCCCAAGAAAATGTTGAGCACCAAAGACACTCCAGTTGGAGCTTGTTTTCTTCTTAGCAAAAAGTGCCAACAGGATAAGATGATTTTGAAAATTTCCTGCCTCTGAAAATGGTTTATCAATTATTTTAGGCTACAGCCGAGGTTGGTTGCTTCAACATTGCAAAATGAGATTTGGGTGACTGCTCAGGTAGCTAATTGACTCTGTCATATATTGCCTCCTTTGGAGCTACTTGATTGTATTTCCTGCATGCTCAAGTAATATTATCTCCCTTCTTAGGCCTTTGATAGGATTGAAGATTAGACAGTCTTAGTTACTGTCCTCTTATGATCTAGCCAAGCCATTTCCAACACAAGACTTAGGATAGAATGTTTATTAAAACATTTAGCATAAGTTCATTGCTTAATATTGTTTATGCTGATTGTAATTCTAAACTTATACTTGATATCCATCCCTAGTGTATATTTTTTGTATTGGGTTTGGAACTCTCTTACTTAAACAAAAGGGGGAGGTGCTGCATGAGATCCTTCCACCCCTTCATCCAATAGCCTTTAAGATACAAGCCCAATTGAGTGTGGTTTCTTTTGCTTTAAAAAGCAGTGGTAGCCCTGCTCTTGCTCTCTGTCTTCCAGCTCCGGATTCTGGCTGCTAGACTCTGTTCCTGGTGGTGCTGAGGGCTATTGTCTAGGACAGTGATCTGTAAGTTTTTCCACTTAAATAAATAACCCTTTTATTAATCATAATTCCAAACTGGTGTGGGATTGTTTTGTGACTTATGTCTTTACATACCCACACACAGGCATATGTATATGTAAGGACATGAAAAATTTTAAAAAGCTTTGCTTGGTTAAGACACAATCTTTCAGCTCTTTGCAGCATTATAGGAGTTAGCTGGAAAAAAACAACTGTTCCTTACAGGTAGCCACCTAGCTTTGTGGTTTAGACAGGAGCAGAAGTAACTGCTTAGGAGGAGGGTTGGGGACATATACAGAAACAGAAGTAAGCGCTTATAGGGGGAAGAGGGTATGCAGAAGGAGTCAATACCCTGTATTCAGCAAAATCAACCACCTTGACCCTAAGTAAACCTGGCTTGCTGTTTTTGCCTAGATATGTCAACCCCAAATGAGGAGTGGGAGCTCTCGCTACTATGCTTTTTCATATGTAGTAGACAGCTCACAGCTGGCAAGGGAAATAAATCTTGCCTTTGCATTCTGAACTTGCCTGGATTCCAGTGGTCTCTCTGTGGATCTCAACTTGGGCACAAGAGTATATACACATAATTAAAAATAAAATGAAACCTCATAAAAAGCCAAATAACAAAAAAATGATGTCTGTACTTGAAGCCATAGTAGAAGAAATCATTTCTAACAAAAACCCAAGCAACCAAAACCAAAACCTAAAAAGAAAAAGAAAACAACCTATCAAGATGCATGGCAGTTACTCAAATTGAGGAGGTGAGAATTTTTTTAAAGCATAATTTCTTTATTGATTTTTTCGGGGAATTTCATATCATATACCCTAATTCTTTTTACCTTCCAGTCCCCCATATCCTCTTCTAGCCCCTGTAGCTCCCCACAAAAGAAAATTTTAAAAAATCAAATCAAACAGACTAGGCTCCCACAAAGCCAGTACATGCAGTAGGATCAAAACCCAGTGCCATTGTCCTTTGTTCTCAGTCAGCCCTCATTGTCTGCCACATTCAGAGAGTCCGGTTTGATCCCATGCTTTTTCAGTCCCAGTCTAGCTGGCCTTGGTGAGCTCCCATTAGATCAACCCCACCATCTTAGTGGGAGCCTAGTTTGTTTGGATGTGCACCTTCCTAGACCTGGATGGAGGGGGGAGGACCTTGGACTTCCCATAGGGCAGGGAACCCTGACTGCTCTTTGGACTGGAGAGGGAGGGGGAGGAGAATGGGGGAAGGGGGAGGAAAATGGGAGGTGGGGAGGAGTCGGAAATTTTTAATAAAAAAATAAATAAATAAAATCAAAACAAAACAAAACAAAGCAAGCAAGCAAACAAACAAAAACAAGAATGAAAACCACCCCTCAAAATAACAATTTTTTTCTTGTTTATCCATCTTTCCTGCTTCCTCAACACCGTTTTATCATCCTGGTGGCATTGGGAATAGTGTGCCATATAGTATTTATACCCTTTGTCCAATCAGCTTTCCTAGCAAAGGTTCATTGCAATGAGTCAGTGGTCTGGTTCAAGGCCTCTAGTTCTGGTATAAAATCATCACTGGATCCTCCCTGAAACTCCTCTGGAATATCCTGTGGCCTTGCTGCATCCTGGAGATCCTTCAGGTATCATTTCACAGGACCAGTGCCTTTACAAGCTCCAGCAGGTCCTAGATGGGGTAAATGTTAGGGTGGGCAAACCCATGGTCAGGCTATGGGCCAGGGTGGGAGCTGAGCTGGTCAGACTGAACCACGGGGGCCTCCTGCCTCAGGTGAGAGGACAGAGGCATCTCCTCTACACCCATTAGTACTTAGGTGGCTGATGAGGTGAGGTTTATCTCAGGAATGCTGGGTTGGTAAAATTTTGGAAATAAAATCCTGAAGTTCATATTATTATCAAACTGCAGCAAAACAATTAGTAGATGTAGAATGAGATTTTTGGTAAGAGTCCAAAAGGCATTCTTTACAGAAATTCTTCACAAGCTAGGGATACAAATGCACTTTTTTTTAGCAAAACAAAACAAAACAAAAGAAATGTGACTTTTAACTTTTTAAAACAATTACCAATTTAAAATATGACATTCTTTGCCATTATAATTATTTTATTTAAAATTGCTTACATTATATTTTAATCATATTCTCCCCTTCCCCCATATCTTTTAGAACCCCCTATTCACCCAAATTCATGTTCCTTCTCTTTCTCTGAAAACAAAAACAAAATAAAAGTTAAACCAAACAAACAATGATACAAAAAATGCTAAAACAAAGCAAAAATCTACCAAAAATGAAATCTGTTTTGTGTTGATTATCCATGGTTGATATATGCAATGATACTCCACTGGAGAACATGGAGAAATTGAACTGTTGCCCAAATATAAGCTTCACCTCTACTGTCATGGTGCTGAAAGATACTGTGTACTATATAGGGGGAACAAAAGTAATCATTAATATCACAGGATTATAAATCTGATGACCTATTTTAGTGACCTACATGCAAAACTACTGGTACAACAGCAGCACAAATGTTGTGGGAGTTTTTTTATTGGATTAACGGTCAGCTTCATGACATAGAATTCATACTTGGAAGGGAAAAAGTCGCCAAAACCTGAGACTAGATAGGACATGGGCATAAGGGAAAAAAACTAATAATATTAGAGTGTTAAAGGGCATAACAGTAAAATAACTCTTAATGACACATTGCCAAACTCAGATTAGTTCTGTACCTGATCTGAGTGCATCACTCAGCCTTCATCAGAGATGCTTCTTCTTACAGTATATGAGAACTGACAAAGTGACCCGCAATTGGAAAATGTGCAAAAAGTGAGATACTTTGAAACCCTAGATCCTAAGTGGGATATCTTTATTAAATCTTACTCCTTAAAGCTTAGGGAAATATATTGAAGAGGAAGCAGAAAGACTATAAGAGCCAGAGATGTTGGGTGACTCTAAGTGAACAGTGCTTTCTACATAGGACAGGACTGATACAAATAAGTACTCACAGAAACAGTGACAGCACAGGTTCAAACCTGACAAAATCTCAGCATTGAGATGGGGAGATAAACTCAAATACCTACCCCTAACCAAGAAGCTCTTTAAAACTGATACCTGCTAGGAAAGGGGAAATCTGATTTCTTCAAAATATAAGACTTTTTTTTTTTTAAAAAAGGAAGCATCTGTTAAAAGTAAAATTAAAAAACAATAAAACAAGTAATGAAAATTCTCTTTCTTGCTTTGTTTTGTAATCTTAATTGAGTAAAAAGAATACATTTTACTTTTAAAGGTAATGTTGAAGATGTGTAAAATATGTTCACTTTCAGTAAACTTTTGCATTTCTCAAACAAAACTTTGTAAGTCAGTGGTCGCACCAGCATAGAGTAAGACATCACTACAGACAACTGGATCTAGCCAGGGCTATCTTTCTTTGGGTTGTCTTTATTTTTCCATTGTTTAGAGTCTGGTTTTAATGAGAGATGCCTCTGTGGCCTACCTTGCTTAAGGCCTGTAGTCTAGAACTTTGCACGTAGTAGCCCTGATAGGTGATTCCCAGAAAGAGGAAGAATGAGGGAAGGAGGCCCTGGAAACTGCCAGCAGGGGCGGGGCCACTGCACAATAGGATACTGGAACATGATCTCCCTCATGAATCCACCCAGTTCTTAAAAGGGAAATCACTGAAAATGTGCAAGGGCAAAATATACTTATTCATATATGACATAAAATAAATCACAGCAAACATTTGGAATTTAGATCAGGGGAAGACTCGGGGGTAGAAAGAAGGAAGTGTTTAATCTCCAATATCATTTGTTATTAGATATTGTAGAGGACAATAGACATAATACAAACAGGACCAGCTTTTTCTGTTCTGTTCATATCATAAAATTCTATATATAGCATCTGCCAGGTCCAGCCTTCTCTACTGTCCCCACCTTCAGTATGCAAAGCTGCACTCAAATCTTCTTAATGACAAGGTAGATTGTGGCCCTCACAAAACATCATCCTTTGTCTTTGGGATAGATTTCAATGGGATGAGGGGATTGCTGATTTTTAGGGAAGTTATTTCCTTTCTTCACAGGGTGGGGCCGGCTAGCAGTTGAGGTCATTGTCTAGCTCTCCTACAAGAGTTGTCATTGTCACTCCACAGGCCACACCTCTCCCCATCTGGGTCTCTGTACCTCCTCTTGATCAAAATTGTAAGGAGGAAGTTGCATGCACTGCCATCTTGTGACCAAATCCTTACCCCCTCCATCTGGTTCACTGAAGACCCCCAATCTCAGAGGATCTACCTCCTTCCCTTCTTACACATTTGCCTCCTGCCTCACCTTCCACAACTACCTTAACATTTCCAACCACCCAACTCCACTCCCCTCCCCAATCCCCCACCTTTTCTACCTCCTCTATTTCCCCCTTCTCCCATACTTTTGGCCCTCCCATCCCCAGTCTCTCACCCCGCTAGACACCCACCATTCCCATATTCTCTAATCCCCTGCCTCCCATCAGAGAACACACAGACACAGGTATTACTCCTAAGAGATTGATTTTATTTTCTTCATCATTGACTACAAGTTGTTACAACGCTAAGGTCTTCATAGGTACCCACAGGCCAGGAGGGAGACGTCTGGACACTTGTCAGGTGGTTCTGAGGTCTCCTGCCTTCATGCCGCCTCACCGGCTGTCCAGGTCATCGTTTGAGGTACTGATGGTGCTGGTGTTGCTTTTTTCATTTTCCTCTTGTACATCTCGGTTCAGTTTCTTATTCAGTCGATGATAATGGATGAATCTTACCAGATTTCTTTCCTGTTTGACCTTAACCAAGGAAGTCTGAGATTTTGTAGGGGATGGCTTTTTTATATAACTTTGGTAGAATTGCTGCTGCACTCGCACTGGTTTCTTAAGAGATCATAGGAAGGCATTGGTTAGGGGAAAGAAGGTGGAGTTCGGAAGGAAACAGGGGCTCATGGGAAGGAGTTAGGTCTGAGGGTGTGTGTGGCTGTGAAAAGAGGGAAGCAGACCGGCATCTGGCTTGGGGCTCCTGTGTCCAGAGCATCTCTGGCTCTGCTGCCTGTTTTAAGCAACCTTAGAACTTCAAGTTGTATGGAAGTGCCTACTACGCTGGAGCCATTGCTGATACCACAAAAACGGATGGTATATGGTGTGGTGGTGTGGGGTCGGGTAGGATCTGGTAGGCAAGAGCAAAAAAAAATGAGTTTCAAGAAATAAGAACCTTCCTCATTTATACCTATCTTTGGCTCCTGGTCCACATATGGGTTTGGGGCAGAACTCCAACACTAAAGCAATGACAGAAAACAGACACTGTTTTTTTTTTTTTTCAGCAACATAAGTTATGGGAACCTGCAGTGAAGAAGAAACCTAATTTATATGCTGGCCTTAAAAAAGTCAGACTTTTTCCTTAGACTGGGACCATGATATGTACCATCATGATCTGGCCCAGACCCCAGGCATCTTCCAAAAGTGTTTTTGCCAAAGGGAGGAACCATTAGTTAGCAATTATTCCCTAACCTTTCTAATGCTGCAACCCTTTAATGCAGTTCCTCATGTTGTGGTGACTGCAAACATAAAATTAATTAGCTGTTACTTCATAATTTAAATTTTGCTACTGATGTGAATCGCAATACAAATATCTGCTTTTAGGAGGAAAGGAAAGAGTATTGTCCTGGGGGCTGAGAGGCTAGGGAGGGCTGCTCCCTTGAGAAGAAAGTACAGTAATTAGAAGAGGGAGCCAAGAAAGAAGACCCAACTGGACCAAGAAAATAGAGAGGAAGTGCAACCACTTAGAAGGGGCTGTTCTTCTGAGATGCTCATTCTTGCATAGGCTCAGTGCTTGCTCTGTGCCTTCATAAGTACTCAGGAGGAGGCCACAGGCTGACTTAGAGAGGAATAATTTGCTCCTTGTTTCCAAAATTCTGGAGAGCTTTGGAATACAGACGAATACCCTGCTGTCAAGAAACTGTGAATTCCTCACTCCTGGAAATCCCATGAGTAAACGAAAGGATCCATGTTGGTCCAGGTGAAAAGTACTCCCTTGGTTCTCCACTAAGTCCCAGATAGACCTTGGTGGACATTGGTCATTGGCAGGTGAGGAATGTGGGACAGAAGAGCAGCACCTATCCAGGAAACCATGTCGCCTGTCTTGGGGAATTTACTGTTCACAAGTACCCCTCACAGACTTCCATCACAGACCACGTGCCCAAAGACTCAGCTTTACATCATCCCATTGAATCAGTTCTCACTGTAAAACCTAGAACCCATTTCCTTGCTGAAGCCCTGCCTCACTTCCAGTCCTATTTCCAGCTCCTCACCCACCTACCTGCCATGCAGGCTAGAACTTGGATAACACAAACACTTGAAGTTGCTATTCTAAATACTGCAACTTGTCTGTCCTGTCTGCTGAACTTTGCCTCTGTGCATTTGACATGTTTTGATTCTGTAAGATTGTGGGTTTTGTTTTATCAACAAGGTGACTATGTTGTTAATTAGCCATTGACTTCTGGGGTCACGGCCTCCATCTGGGCAGGAAATATTCATGGCTCCACAAGTTTCAGGCATCTTTTCATTTAGCTGTCATTGTCAATCTGTCGCCCATTCACCACCCCCATCTCTGCAATGTCTATGCCATGGAAGAATTTCCAGAAGCTAATTGGAGACACCAAATTGTTGGTAGTGTTTTGAGTTGTCTCATCTACCAATTACCTCCCTGGTTTCTTCAGACTATAGCTATTGAAGGGGCCAGAACTCTGATGGAGGAGGAAGGCTGAGGAAGGGCTGACCATTTACTGGCTAATTACACTTGAGCCAGATGGATTCTACTTTCTTGACAGATCCTCTCAGCTTCTGTGCAGTGGTTCCAACTAGTCTTGATTTCCCCCTTATTCTTGTCCCAAGCAACTGATTTTCTTTGTGAAATGCTTTCCTGGTGTTCTCTATACACAGAATTCACAAAGACGTTTATCTTTAACATTGTGGAAAGCCAGTCAAGTTCTGCAAGGCCCTGAGTTATGGGAGTGAAGGGCACACCTAGATCTGATCCAACAACTACCCATTGTGAAGCAGTTTAGTAGAGGCAATGATACACATACAGCAGGTGCTCAATAGTTAGGGATACTCTGTCCACCTGAGTTCTGCATTTTGGACAAGGCTCGGAGATGCAGAGACAGGAGGGAAGAACCTCATGATGTTTAGAATAGTGGCAGTGCATGAAGGCAAAAGGTGCAGAATTTTTGTATTAAACCCAATGGTTTATCGAAGCTGAAGCAGAATGTATGATGGGAAGAAAGACACAACTAAAGAGGAAAAGAAAGCATAGGACCTATAAGAGGAACTTCGAATGCGCTGGAGAATGGAAGACCATGCAGCAATTCCTTGCTTACCCAGTAATGCTGAAAAGCCAAATCATTTAACATCACCTGTCCCATATTTAATCCAACACTAGCTGTGAACCTGAGTTAATTTTTAATTTGATGTTTGAAAATGAATAATATGTATTTTGATCAATCTGCCCCAATTCCTCTTCTCAAACTCCTCACATTACCCTCCCCACCAGCATTTCCCACCAATTTTATGTACTCATTTTAAAGCCAGAGTCTTTTTAGCACAGCCAGTATGTGCATGGGGGTAGGGCCATTCACCTGAACACGAACAGCCTATGAGAGGCAAGAGGACCACATCAATGAATTAGTTACCTGAAAGTCAAGTGCCAAAGAGCCTAGTGGGAAAATTGCAGCAGGTAGACAAAGTAAAAGTTTCCCTTGGAGTGCACTAAGGGATCAGAAGCAGGTCTTCAGATAGTGTGAGAGTACAGTAAGTGGAAGAATGAAGGCTGGGGGACATGTGCACAGCTCAGGCAGGGTGAACAGTGCTCAGATGCTAGAATCTACCCTTTGGTTGTCAAGATTTGCTTCAAAAAATTGCTCAGTTCATAGCCTTGGCTATTAGCTGGTGCTGTATTGTGTCGTGGGAAGACTTGAGGAAGGCTATGGAGTGAGGTTGGTAGTTTTAATAAGAGACTCCCTTATTTATTGTTACAAGCTGCAACATTATACAGTAATTGCTCAGTCATCATTTTATGAGTGACTTATCAGAACCAAGGGATCTGGTAAAAGCTAAACCAAAGGCAAGGCTTTTGGCATTATTGC
>JABTXL010020408.1:0-10239 GCA_025134845.1 Neodon shergylaensis | reverse complement strand
CCTTTGGATCTGGAACTCACCATAACTTCAGAGCCTACAAGGGAGGCTAAACATCCTACAACTCCAAAGCACCCTCTGGTGATATATCCAGAACGTATTCACTCTCAACATCCAAACCCAACTGAAGCCACAGCTGAACCTTTGGATTTGGAACTTACCATAGCTCCACAGCTTACTACTGAGGGAGAATTTTCTCAAAGCATTCAAGAGACCACAACCCAGATTACAGAACCACCTAAAGAGGCTGTAGCTCTAACCCCAGTATATCAGGAGGTGACTGTTCCAATACCAACTCAGGATCAAACTGTTGTATCATTTAGGCCTTTGGATCTAGAACTCACCATAAGCTCAGAGCCTACTAGAGAGCCTCACCATCCTACAACTCCAAGGGAGACTACAATTCTTCCTCCAGAGTACCCTCTGGTGATATATCCAGAGCCTGTTCACAGTAAGCACACAACTCAGATACCTGAAGTCACCGTTCAGCATTTGGATCTAGAACTTACTGTAACTTATCAACCTATTAATGAGGGAGAGCTTTCACAAAGTATGCACGAGAGCACAACTCAGATTACAGCACCACCTAAAGAGGGTGTAGTTCAAGAGGTGACAGTTCCAATACCAATTCAGGGTCAAGCTGAGAATCCAGCACCACCCAGGATCTCATCTCAGCCTTCTCAGCCTCCTACAGGAACTCACGTTCGTCCAACTCCACAGCAGACTAGAGTTCATCATTCAGATCACAGTGTGATCCTGAACCCAGAAGTTTTCGTTCCTCGTACAAGAACTCCAACTAAAACCGTAGTTAACCTTGATCATAACTCATCTACTCTAGAAAACAGTCCTGAAAATTTGCAGAGTACCACTGCTGAAGTTAGAAAACCACCTAATGAGCTTGTAGTTCAAACTCGAGGATATGAGGAGGGCATGGTTCAAGGTCTAATTCAGAGTAAAGCTGCGTATCTAACAAAACCATATCATCCCTTAGACATGGAACTCACTGTAACTGCAGAGCCTACTAAAGAGGCTCACCATCCCACAGCTGTCAGTGAGACTACAGATCGTCCAGTGCATTCTCAAGTGACACCTCTAGAACAGGTTCACATTCAGCATCCAAACACAACTGAAATCACGGTTCATCCTTCAGATTTGGAAGTTACCATAACTCATCAACCTACTACTGAGGGAGGACTTTTTGAACCTATGCAAAAGACCTTCTCTCAGCCTCCACAGCCGCATGAGGGGCTTGTTACCAAAGCTCCAGTGTTCCATGATAGTAAAGCTGCAATGCCAGGTTATCAAACTCAGCATACAGTGTCACCTGAGGTCCAAGTTTACCATCTTGATGTAGAACATGCTTTAACTAAACTATCTAAGATAGAGAGTAAACCTTTGGAAGCCCCAGGGAATATTACTACCCTTCCTCTAAATAACCCTGAAGAGGTACTCCCACTTGATGAGAAGATTCAGGTTCAAAATTCAAACCTAACTCAAGTCACAGCTCAGTATTTACACTCAGAATTTTCAATAACTCGACAACCTAATACAACGGTTAAACATTCTGCCCCTATGAAGGACTCCCCAGCTCACACTTCTGAGATACCTATGGAGACCGAGGCTCAATTTCTAGAACATTATGAGGCAACGGCTCTAACTTTAGTTCATATTGAAGCTCAGCGTTCAGATTCATCAACTATAGAGACTAAACCTTCTGAAGTCCTAGAGACTGCAGCTGCTTCTCCAGAGGCTGCACAGTATGGAGTCTCAACAGCTACAGCTGTTTCTCCAGAAGCTGCACATTCTACAGTCCCAACAACTACAGCTCCTACTCCAAAGCGCCCTGAAATTACACTTCCACCTACAGATCAGTTTTCGAAAATGGAAATTACCATAACTCCATATTCTGAAAATTCCACTACAGAAAAAGATTTAACTATGGAACAAAATGCCTACATGTACGTCAACATATGTGAGTTCTGCTCGTGTGAAAATGAGACACTATTGTGTATTCATCTTAGCCCAGAGCGGAGACTCCACCAAGTGCCTGTGCCAAAGCCCGACTCCTACAACGACACTTTTGCTAACTTGTAAGACTCACCTTTATTTCTGTTTTACATTTGCCTGACATAGCACCTTTTTCTTCAAAGCTTTCCTGGGCCCTCCTTGTCACTCTAATTCTCATTGATTGACTTTCTGCTCTTACCTTGACTTGCCAACTTTTCTTTGTCCTCAATTTTACTTCTTCAGTATCCCTTCTCCAGTCTTTTATTTATGATAGCCCTTCTTATTTTTCTGTATTCATTTTTATTTAGTTCTATTATATCATTGCTTAACCTTTGTTCTTCTGTTTCATTCCATCCTCTTTATAATTTATTTCAGTGAGGATGTATCAGAGTGATTAGAGTAGATTCTGGAGCTGGACTCCTGGGGTTTGGCCTAAGCTCTGTAACCCTGCATAAAGTATTTAGCTGTGAATCAACTTCCTCACCTGTAAAATGGGAAGTTTGATGACTTTTGTTTCATAGGACTGTTGTGAGGTTTAGTTGACTACATGGAATATTTATCTTAGTTCTTAGCCTACATGAATGTTAGCTTTGTAATCTTAGTTATGTCCAGAGCTCATTCTTGTTCCTGGTTTTCTAATATTTTTCATGTATTATGTGCACTATTCAGTGATAAGAAGTATGAGAGCCATATATGTGTGGCATTTTCTCAGGAACATGAAATAATAGATGGGGGAAAGGGGAATGGTTACATTAAAACTTTCCCTTTGGTTCAAAGAGTGTCTCATTTTTAAATAAAGTAAAAATAGGCATTACAGCATAGCCAAAGGCATAGCTCACAAGAATTGGGATTTAGTAGACTAGTCTACCAGAAAAGATTGAATTAGAAAACAGTGAGAGATATTATGAAATACTTTGAATATCAGTTCTAGTGGTTTGAAAGTCTCAGTGCAATATGGAAGAAGAACCATTATAAATTTCTAAAAAATATTGAAAAGGTATTAAGAGGGTGGAACTTTGCTATGTAATACAGGCTGGCCTTGAGTTCATGATCGTCCTGCCTTAGCATCTCAAATGGAAAATACAGGCATGAGTCTTAGCACTCAGATAGAGGATCATTTTAGCATCCTCTTGTAGAGCAATCCAGACAGGAAGCTTAATTCTTGATGACCATATATAAATATCGAGCAAAATCTAGGAATAGGTGAGCAAGAGTTGGACCACTGTGGCTATTACGGGAGTGGGAAGAAAACCCCGAATCCTCACAGAGTAAGAGAAGATAGGATTTAGTGAGTGATACTAGACATGGTTATGCACACCTTTAATCCCAGAACTTGAGACGCAGAGGCAGGCGGATCTCTGTGAGATTGAGGCCAGCCTCATCTCCATAGTGAGTTCTATTCGAGTCAGGGCTACATGGTGAGAGTGCGCCTCAAACAAAATTGGGGATTGAAGTATACAAATAAAAAAATAAGACCACAGTTTCTGTTCTAGATGAAGATAAGGATGGCAATTTAACAGACAGACTCAGCAGTCAGGAATGAGAGTTCAGTTTTAGGCATTTTTCTTATTAGTGAACATAAAATCAAACAGTTTGGGATTGACTGGGATGTCCACTATCAAGTGAGTGAATTTCTTCCCTATCACAAGAAAAAGTGTGTTTAAACTGAGCAAGAAAGTCTTCACTGAGTAGAACTAAAAGTAAATGCTTAAAGTGAGCCACAGAGTTGAAACTGAACATAAATTAGGTATTTAACAGTTTATTTTAAGCATGTGCCACTCAAGGATATATTCCCATTTTTAAAAAATGTCATGGAGCTGGGGGGTGATGGCACATACCTTTAATCCCAGCACTCGGGAGGCTGAGGCAGGCAGATCTCTGTGAGTTCGAGACCAGCCTGGTCTCTAAGAGCTAGTTCCAGGACAGGCTCCAAAGCTACAGAGAAACCCTGTCTTGAAAAACCAAAAAAAAAAAAAGTCATAGAAGCCTGGTGTGTAGTATATACCCTAATCCTAGTACTTGGGAAACTAAAGAATGAGAATCACAAACTCAAGGCCAGGCTAGACTATACTTAATGAGATCGTGTCTCATAATGAACAGAGGGCTAGGAATATAGCTCAGTGGTAGAATACTTGACTGGCACACGAAATTCCATGAATTCCATTACTAGCACCTCAAAACAGAGTGAAGGGTTGGGACAGCAGGGAGGGTCCTCACTTGTTAAAGTGGTCCAATTGCAAGTGTGAGGACTAGAGTTCAGATCCTCAGAATCCATGTAAATGATAGGTTTATGTGGCATCTACCAATAATTACAGCCTTGAATGTCAGAAGCACACTCTTCAGAACCATCTGGCTAGCAAGTCTACCATTCTAGTGAACTTTAGGCTGGATTAAAGATTCCATCTCAGTAAAGTAGGAGAATGATTGAAGATGCCCTAACATCAGACGTGGGTCTCCACATGCACACATGCAAAATAGAAATGAAAGACCCAGAGTTTATAGGATAAGCTAGAAAATTCATTCCAGGAGCTTGTTGCTCTTCTTCTGTGTCCTCCAAGCCAAAATAAAGTCCAGTTACATTTTGTCATGTGTCCTTCCTTCCAGTTCATTTGTGTTGTTCACAGATGAGGTAAAACTTTCATTAGTGATGTTGTGCTTTTTCCCTAAGTAGCGTGACCAAGAACTATTTCCACACCAGCACATCACTTTGACTAATTCAGATTTCCTCCTCTTTCTAACACACATGCTTCGACAGACAGCCCTCTGGCAAAGGTTTGATGGTACCTATATCAGGGTTTCTTACTTGCTAATGATGATAAAAATTTACCTGTTTTCCTGTTCAATTATTAATCACTATTTTTTATTGATTTGTAGAAGTACTTTATTTAAACGCAATTATTTTTGAGAAAAATACTTAGTAATTAACTAGCATTTTCTAACCAAGAGGCTGGTCATATTCAAAGTTCAACTTGCAAGGAAGGTCTTAGCTTGCTCCAGCAGCCCTGTGTTGCTAAGTGTGCTCCCTCAGAGACTGATAGATCTGGGAATTAGAAGATTGGTGGTTTTCTTCGTTCTGCATTGAACACCTCCATGAGGGTGCGATGATTTTACTGCTTCTGCTTAGTCTTTTCCTATTTACTCAAGTATATGAACTGTTTCTTCACAGGAATTTCCAAGGAAATTCTATTTCTTACATTGACAAAAATGTATGGAGAGCATACCGTTGGGCTGAAAAACTGTGAGTAGTACATGTTCTCTCCAAATGTTGTACAAAGTATTGGACCAAGGCCCTTATTTTTGGTCCAGTTTTTGAGGTCAGTATGTCTGAGAAAAGATATTTCCTCTGTTCTTCCCAGTGAATTTCTGCAGAATAGATAGCTAGACATGGAATCTTTAGCATAGAGATAGGGAATTTTAATGGCTCTAAGTAAAAAAATGAATTGGTACTAATTGAACTTCTCTTGTAAGCTGCATAAGGACTGGATGTGGTTCAGTGTTGGTGCACTTGCCTGGTGCACGAGCCCTGAGTTGGAACCTTACCTCTGCAGGCAAAGTTTTTTATTTTAAATGTGATGTTTTCATTGAAAGGAAAATTTGTTTTCCAGTAGAAGCCATCTATGGTGACATTTGTAATGGTTATAAATTAGTAAGAGGAATAGTGAAACCTTCCTTGTGCCATAATCCCTCAGATCTGAGGTAACTGCTACTCTGAGTTTGATATATATCCTTCCAGACATAGTTGCATATAGCAAATAGTGTTGCTGCTTTCCTTATCACTTTTACATAATTGATAACATCTGATAGCTTGATGTCTTCATTTCATGATATTTAAAGCTTCCTTTTCCATATGTAGAGGCTCATACTACTCATTTCCAGTTCTGCATAATATTTCATATAGGACTGAATTAAGCATCCTGTATACCCCAGACAAGTGTTTCTATAGGCTAGATACCTAGAAATAAATTCTTTAGGGTGGAGACCATTACATATATAAAATTTTAATTGCTCCCAAAAGAGCTGATGACAATTTATGCTCTAGGCAATAGCATATGACATCTTGTATTTCTCCATCCCATGTCACCACTGGATGTTCTCCATCTGTTTGATGATTTTTGATCCAGATAACCTTTTAATCTTCCAGAAATCTCAGTGAAAATCACCTGACTGAATTACATAAGGATTCATTTGAAGGCCTGCTATCCCTCCAGATTTTGTAAGTTAATTAAGCACATCTATTTTTTAAGATATAAATTATCTATGGGTGAACAAGGGATTTGAATTAGATACTAACATCATTTGAAGCAATAAAATTGTTCAATTATTGGCTGCAATCCCAACACTGAAGAGGTAGAAAATAGGAGGATTTCTACAAGTTGTGGGTCTTTGTGGTCTACATAGTGGGTTTCCTACCAATTCCAGGGCTGCTTGGCAAGACCCTGGCTCTAAAGACAAAAAAAATAATAAAACAAAATCTGCAGTTATGTCAGTCGGGGGGTTGGGGCTTAGCCCATCTCATGAAAATGCCTTCTATGCATTTTAAATTTATATTTTTTTCTTTTTCTTTTTCCTTTTTTGGGGGGGGGGTTCAAGACAAGGTTTCTCTGTAACAGCTCTGGTTGTCCTAGAACTTGCTTTGTAAACCAGGCTGACCTTGAACTCAATGAGGTCCACCTGCTTCTGCTTTCCAAGTACTGGGATTAAAGATGTGAACCACCACTGCCCAGCAGTGCATTTTAAATTTATTAACTTCTATGGACAAGCTTCAGATTCAGATAGAAGCACTTCATTTGCAGGGGGAATGTTAGTAAGGTCTGAGCAGTTACTGGAACTCCCACAACCCTTGTTTTCTAAGACATATGCTTGTATTTGGTTCTAGTCGGTCACACCTCCATCAAGTTTGATCCATGCTCTCGTTTACTGCAGCCCATGAGTTAGGAGTGGTTTGACACTTTTAGAGAACTTGTACCAGTGCCTTTTTTGTTGAGGGGACAGGGTGCCTGATGAGAACAGCTGAAAGGAGGCAAGATTCATTTTGGCCCTCCCACTCAGAGGTTTTTGGCTCATGGTGGCTGGTTCCATTGTTTCTGGATTTGTGTGTGGGCTTGCAAACCTAACATGTTTACTAATTTATAATTTGCAAAAAGGGCTTAAGACAGCATAGTAGGATGTGAGAAATTAGTTTAACTTTGAAGAGTTGTATCAAAGAGAAGAAAATGCACAACTACATTAATTTGAAGGTCTTTAACCCAGAATGACAATGGCTTTGCCTCTTTGAGATATGGTCTCATGTAACTCAGGCTTGTCTTAAACTCTCTAAATAGCCAAAGCTGGCCTTGAATTCTTGAATCTCTTGCCTCTATTTCCCAAGTTCTAGGATTATAGGCATTCATTATTACATAATTTATACATTTTTTGCGGTAAAATTCAAGATTTTGTTCATGCTAGGCAAGCACTCTATCAACCATGATGATACCCCATGCCTTTTTTTTTTTTTGAGGCTAGGTCTCATATGTATCCCAGGCTGACCTCCAATTTGTAACAATCCTCAATCTACTTCTGCCTCCCAAGTGCTAGGGTTGTGTGCATGTGCCATTCTATCCAGTTTCTTTAATAATTTAATCTGAATTTAATTGACACTGAAATACTAAATAAGTAACTAAATGCTAGATTACATAAATAATATTACTAATATGATTAAGTCATTAGGAGAACAGACTGGTATTACAGTTTTTAATGTTATAATTTTTTTATGTCCATGTGAAAATAGATATTGAATAGTAGTTATGAAATACTACAAAAGTTTCCTTGAGCCGGGCGGTGGTGGCGCACGCCTTTAATCCCAGCACTGGGGAGGCAGAGGCAGGCGGATCTCTGTGAGTTTGAGGCCAGCCTGGTCTACAAGAGCTAGTTCCAGGACAGGCACCAAAAACTACAGAGAAACCCTGTCTCGAAAATAAAAAAAAAAAAAAGTTTCCTTGACGCAAACAAACCAGAAGTGCTCCTGACATTCACTGATAAAACAATGAAGGATGAGCCGGGCTGTGGTGGCCCACGCCTTTAATCCCAGCACTTGGGAGACAAAGACAGGAGGATCTCAGTGAGTTCGAGGCCAGCCTAGTCTACAAGAGCTAGTTCTAGGACAAACAACAAAGTGACACAGAGAAACCCTGTCTCGAAAACAAAACAAAACAAAAAAAAACAAAACAAAATAGTAAAAGATGGGACTAGTAGCACATGTCTTGAACCACAGCACTGGAGAGGTGGAGGCAAGCAGATCTCTAGTTTGAGGCCATCCAGGACCACATAGTAAGATTCATCTTAAACAAAGCCAGAAACATTTTCCTTCTCTGGACACTTAGAGAATGGTCACAATCGCACTGGTCCTACTTTCGTATTGGTATTTTTGGGACCTTTTGCATCTGAACTCCCAAACTGTACAAAATGTTTGGAGGAAATAATAAAATAACTGAGTAGAGTAGTCTTCTTCTTTATTTTAGTTTGTAAATAGTTATTTCTTATTGACATAATTTACTGTCATTCATTTATTTAAATGTCCCTCAATTAAAAAAATGTACTAAAATAGAACATGCCAAATACTATATCTATTATTGGAGGCACAGAGATGAATAAGACTGGGTTACTTCCCTCTTAAAATTTACCAACTTCAAGAGGAACAGACCCATGAGTGAGCATGAATCTCAGTGCTGCAGAGATGGAGCGGCATCAGCCATAAAGTCATACACTGAATTTCTTGCAAATAAGCCACTTTTCTTGAACTCACCAACTATGTGTTTATTTTATAAATATTTGAGTTCACTCAAATATTTGTGTCAGTATCAAACTTGGTGGGCAATGTAGATGAGTTAGACTCCATGCTTCCAGGGGTTTGTGATTAGAAGAAGGGGTACAAAAATAATTTCAAAGCAGGAGAGGGCTGGAGAGATGGCTCAGCAGTTAAGAGCACTTGCTGCTTTGCAGAGGATCAGAGTTTGGTTCCCAGTTTCCACATCAGGGAACTCACAACCTCCTGTAGTTCTAGCTCCAGAGGATATGATACCCTTTTGGGGTCTCTGTGAGCACCTGCACAGACACATGGACACACACAAATAAAGAAATAGAAATAAAATATTTTTTGAAGTAATGAGGGATGGGGATAGGGCTTAGTGGGTAAAGCACTAGCCAGGAAAGCCCAGCAACCCCTATTTGATCCTCCAAATCCACATTACAAAAAGGACAGATGCAGTAGTGTGCATCTTTTATCCCAGGTCTGCTGCGAAAAGAAGGGGGCAGAGGAGAGAACTGGAAGCATCTTGAGTCAGCTAGCCTCCAGTCAGCAGTGTGGCTGGAACAAGAGAGTCCTGCTTCAACAAAGTGAAAGACAGGAACTGATCTCTGAAAACTGTTCTCTGACCTCCACACATTACAATTCATCCGTTCATTTTTTTTTTTTTTGGGATTCTGTTAATCTTCAAATGTTTAGACTTCGGAGCTGCTAATGACACTAAATTCAATGCCATGTTGGTTGAGTCTGTCAATCAACTTTGTTCTGGAGAAAGCGGCTCCAGGTGTAAAGACACCGCCCCCTTTAGGTAGGTCAGAGGCATCATTCAGAAGAGTCATGGCAGCCTGAACCATGGCTATGGGAGTCATTCATTTTTTTTTTGTCACTGAAGTATAAATTGTATCTAGAGTACAGAAGAGGAGAGAAGACATGAATTTGGTTTAGGGAAGCTGTTGCTACACCAATTCAATTGAATAAAACCTTGAAGAGTCAGTGGGAATCATCAAACAGGCCCTTTGGGGAGAACATGTTAAACACTAATAACAATAGGGAAGAAAAGGGCAAAACACATCAAAGAGTTTGAGGAGTGCCATGAGCACCTTCATAGTATAAGAAGGAACAGAGCCAGACCTTCTTTGGATTTGAATACCAAATCCAGGAGGCATGTATGGGACCATGGCACTGTAAAAAGGATACTCCTTGCATCACCTGGAGAGCTTGTTAGAACTTCATTATGACAACACCTCCGCTCCAGTTACCAACTCAGTACGTCTAGAACAGGGCTGATTTCTATCTTCTAAAGCCCCCAGAGGCCAAAGTTGTGCTTGTGCATTCAGTGCTCAGGAGGCAGAGGTGAGAGGATTGGATTCTACACAGAAAGACCCTGTTTCAAAAACAAAAGTCACTTAATAATTCTTCTCTCAGGAAAGACTCTCTGAAATTTCCCAGTGTCT
>JABTXL010020403.1:78102-92355 GCA_025134845.1 Neodon shergylaensis | reverse complement strand
GTCAAATGCTTTTTCAGCATCTAATGAAATGATCATATGGTTTTTTTTCTTTCAGTTTATTTATATGATGAATTACATTGATATATTTTCGTATGTTGAACCAGCCCTGCATCTCTGGGATAAAGCCTACTTGATCATAGTGGATAATTTTTTTAATGTGTTCTTGTGTATATTTGTGTTGAACAAAGGACAACTTTAGTGATCATTCCTGAGAAACCAATTACCCTGCTAATTTAGAAAGCATCACTTATAGGGACCTAGGATTTTCTGAATAGAAGAAGTAGTTTGGCCAGTCAGTACCATTGCAGCCTGTCTCTTAACTCTAGCAGTGTCATTACAAGCATACATTACCACCATGGCAAACATTTAATAAGCCCTCTGCAGTCTGAACTAAGGAATGTACACATACAGCTGCTTTATCACTGAGAAAAAGTCTCTTCTAAGTATGTTAGTCTTAGCTTGAGATTCATTCAAAAAGTGATTGTTTAAATTTGGAAATTCACAGCACAGTGATTACAGAATTCCTATGGGGTTCAAATTTATATATATATATATATATATATATATATATATATATATATATATCAAAATGGATAGAGAGTGCTGACTACTAATAAGCACTTGTATACCCCAGCTGCCACAAGGACATTCTTGCCCCTCAACTTATTTCTCCTTGAGATTGTCCTCCATGTCCAGGCATGTATGGCTTTTCCTCTCTTTCTGTGGCAAACTGATGGACTCTGTATATTCTACCTTCCTCATTTAGCTAGATGAGTCAGCTTATGTCATACTGTATTTGTTAGAGTTGACCTCACCTGACCACATTTGGCTTTGTGAAAAGGCATATGACCTTAAAACAATCAGGGAAAACATCCTAACATTGTGTCCATAGTAAAGTCAATAAAAAAACAGCAAGCAAGGCAAGTGTCTTCGTCAGGATTTCTTGGTCAGCCAATCCAGCCACATCAGAAGTTTACTCACTGTCTTTTGATGTTTAAATGATTTTCTGCTTTAACTAAACTTCAGCTTTTGGTAAAGCAGGGTTGAATTGTGTTTTATCACTTGCAACTGAAATGTATCCTCTGAGACTAGAGGATATGGTGGGCTCTAGAGAATTAACCCAGTTCACACATCAGTTTATGCCCTCGGAAGTCATTGAAACAAACACTGCTATTTCTCACAGCCTGAATTTCAAGTGTAGGCACAGATATCCTATAGCAAATCAAAGATGTCCCTGACTTACAACTCTGTTGTATGCTGCTCAGTGTCTCTGTTTCCATGTTTCGATGCTTCCTTGAGTTGCTTAGATTTTTGCACCTTACTCATCATCATCTATGGATATCTATCACTCCCTTTCCTCAGCAAACTGAAAAAGAAATTTCCTCACTCAACCTCACAGCAATATTATCCACTGTGAAAGATACAAGGAAAGCATCTGTTGGGGTACATAACTCCTCATCTCCTGATCTGGCAAGGGTTAGACTTCACACTAAAGTGGACAGACAGCCTTTCAGAAGTGCATTTCCATAAGTGTTCAACTGAATGATACCACAAAGGATGGCAGGGTAAGATAAGTAGAAGATTCTATGTCCTTTGAAAGCAACAAATAAGCTGACAAATACCATTGACAACAATTATTCCAAATGCATATTGGGCCCTTTACTCAAGAAATGCAGAATCTGGGCATTTTAGGCAAAAGGAAACCAGAGAATTCAATGACATTTACCCTGACATCCCCTCTCCTCTCCTGAGCAGCAATGGTCTTAAACACTGGCATCTTAATTTCACTGAAATGCCTATAGTGTAGACACTGCCCAAGGGGTGCAGCTGGAGATCTTCCAATACTTAAAGCCACAGGAGGACCTGCTTGTCAAACTATGTGAGATCTGAGTCTCAGCTCACCAATGGAAAATCCTTCTACTTACAGTTATTTGTCAAGCAGAATTAAAGGAAATTATTTAATACCAGAGTTGTTGGAGGCCATGGTCAACAGACAACACTTGATCAAAAATCTTACTGGGAAAACACAGGGAATGAGGGGATGGTGGGTGCTTTAAAAGGTTATGACTGAATACTGAGAAATAACAGATAGCAAAAGTGACAAGCACATTGAGAAATTGTAGATAGATTATAGATAGATAGATAGATAGATAGATAGTACTTAGATAAGTAGAAGAGAGAAAAATTGATGATAGATAGATAAACAGATAGATAGATTATAGATAGACAGTTATATAGACATAAGGTAGATAGAAAGGAGATTAATGGGCAGATAGAATTATAGAAAGGGACAATGGTTAATAGAATAATCAATATATATATATATATATATATATATATAGAGAGAGAGAGAGAGAGAGAGATACATAGATTGATACATCAATAGAATAATAATAAAAACAAATAGTGGAAGTGTGTAGAGTTATAATTATATATATATATATATCTTAGAGAACCAGTGATAAATACATAGACAAACAAATAGGTACATAGATAAACATAATAGCTTGACAGTATGATCCATAGGAGTTAACATAGGTAGATAAATGGATTGCTGGATAGACAGATGACTGATAGAGTAAAATATAATACATAAAAGACAGAGAAATCATAGAGTGATGATAAATAATGATTGATGGTCCAAATACAGATGATTAATAGATATGTGGTGGTTTCAATGAAAATGTTCCTCTATCAGCCCATGGGGAGTTACATTATTGGGAGGTGTGGCCTTGTTGGAGAAAGTGTGTCACCAGAGATAACCTTTGAGGCTTCTGAGGCTCAACATAGGCCCAGTGTATTTTCTTCCTTCCTGTTGCCACAGGATCTAGATGTAGAGCCTTTGCCCTTCTCTAGCACCATGTCTCCCTGCAGTCTGGCATAATTTCGCCATGATGTTAACGGATGGATCCCAAATAAATGCTTTCCTTTATAAGACTTATGGTGATAAAAGTGTCTCTTTACAGCATTAGAAATCATAACTAAGACTAGATGGACAGATAGATAGAAAAATAGATAGACAGACAGGTATTTGATAATAGTTAAGCAGATGAGGAATAGATGGATGGATAGAAGGACATATAGACAGATGAATAAAAGAGAAAGATTTGATATTAATAGATCAAAAGAAAGATAACTAATATATTATTAAAGGTTTCATGGCTACCAGGACCCAGGACAAGGACGGAGAAGATTCCTACAGCTGCCCAGTACTTGACCTGCAGAATGAGTAATGTACCTCCCATGTAAAATGCTACTAACCGTAGCTGCAATTAACATCCTGACACATTGATTATAACTCCTCAGAATAAAGATTCAAACTTACTGCAAACACACACACTGAGCTCTGCTTAGATTGTGTCTTCCACAGTCTAGCAGGTGATTAAATTACTAAAACCATATTAGGGTACTGAGGAATGAGAGCCACAGCTGTTACCACTAGAAAACTGAGTCTTAAAATGGAAATTAGATACAGTAGGAACTCTAAGAATGAAGTAGATCAGGGAGAACCAGTGAGGGAATTGATGGTCCGATCTATATGTGTTTACATGTATACAGTAGTGACTGTGTGTGTGTGTGTATAAAAGGCTTTTTATCACATCAGTTCACAGAGAAACCATAGATTCAAACATCAGACTCATTCAGTATTCCTAACTCCAAGTGCTGGGGTTTAAGTTCTACATACCATTCCATGAAGAAGAAGATAACAGTGCTCCATGAAGAAATGGTGGAATGATAGGCAGAGGGTATCAGAGGGCAGATGCCTAAAATATCTCATGCAACCAGGGAGTAACTAAGTTTCCAAACAACATGAAGTTCAAAAGTGACACAGGAGATGGCATGAAGGGATGTCAGTTTCTGACCGGAAACAATTTAACATCTCAGAAACCAATAATAGCTGCCATTTATAATCTTTGGATGAAAATGAGATTATGAATCCCAAATGCTTTGATTAAAAAAAGATAAGAGGAGGAAACTGGGTCCTAGGGGTGGCATTCTCACTCATAAATGCAAAGGAATCATGAAATTAGACCCCACCACCTGGGAGCCTCCATTTATGCCTTATTTGTCTCAGGTAAGAATCATTAATGCATTCCACAGCTGACTAGAATTCTAAGAAACTGGCTATTTGCAAAGTGTCTGTGTCTTGCTGCAGAAGTAACAATTTCCAAAAGAAGCAACTACAGCTTATCCTGATGATGAAAGATACCATCACTTGTGAAGAATCAGACTGGATCTTGAAAATGACCCTTTAGAAGTACAAACTGAACTTGGAACAAGGACATGAAATAAATCAGCCAGAAGTTCAACAAAGAGAGAATGCATTGTACAAGCATGTCACAGTCTGAACAACAAAGTACGCGAAAGTTCTATGGAATAAAGACTGGTCACAATCAGAGTCTTAGACGAAGGCCTCAGACGAAAAAAAAAAATAATTTGGCTGCACTGAACACAATCAGAAAAATTTTCTTGTGTGATGGATAACATGTTCCCATTCTAACTTAGCTTTGGGATTCTTAAGCATTGTATTCCTCATATGTCAGGCACAGTCTTCCTGTATTATAGTATTAGAATTACTTTTTCCCAAAACTGTGCACCCCGGCAAATAAAATAAAACAGCCAAACATTTAACCCTAAACTGCAAAAAGGCAAAATAAAAAGAAAGAGAAAAAGGATGAAAGAAAGATAGAAAGCCTTAGAAACCTGTTCCTATAAATAACTACTTGACAGAATGACTGGATTTCGGCAGACAGAAGACCTTGTGGAATGATTACAGGAGGAACTATCACAAAGAGAAATTGCAGGTGTCTGGCCTTGCTAGATCTAAGTCCTTCAAAAATATATGATGAATGAGAACTGTATTGCAGGTGTCTGTCCTTTTTATATCTTAGTCCTCCAAAAGTTTAACAGCAACTAACTGACTAACCATTTCCAGATATTTTTAATCACCCTTAATAACGGTAAAATGGAATTCTCTCAGTTTTAGAAGATCCAGTTTATTAATTGATGTTTGCAGAGTCTGTGCTACTGAGGTTATATATAGAAAGAGGTCTCCTGTGCCAATGTTTTCATGTGTATTTCCCACTTGCTTTCTTATGAACGTCAGTATTGATGGTGTTACATTGGGTTCTTTGATCCATTTGGAGTTGAGATTGTGTATGGTGCGAGATATTGTTGTAATAAGGAGCAGCAGGGCTGCGTCCCCAGCGCCCCGGCCGCCTGGCTCGGCTAGCTTATGCCCCAAAATAACAACACACAAATTGTATTCCTTTTAACACTGCTTGGCCCATTTCTATCTAGCTTCTTCTAGGCTAATTCTCTCATATCAATTTAGCCCATTTCTAATCATTTGTGTAGCACCGCTAGGTGCGCTTACCGGGCAGATTCTAGCCTACGTCCATCCTGGGTCGGAGCTTCAATCACGTGTCTCTCTGAGAGCAGCGGAGCATGGCGTCTCTGCTCCAGAGAGCAGAGCTGTCGAGTCTGAGCTCACTTCCTCTTCCTCCCAGTATGCTAGTCTTTTTACTCCTCCCACCTATGTTTTAACCTATGAGCACCTGATTTTCGATAAAGAAGCTAAAAGTATACAATGGAAAAAAGAGAGCATCTTCAACAAATTGTGCTGGCAAAACTGGATGTCAATCTGTAGAAGAATGAAAATAGATCCATATTTATCACCATGCACAAAACTCAAGTCCAAGTGGATTAAAGACCTCAATATCAGTCTGAACACACTGAACCTGATAGAAGAGAAAGTGGGAAGTACTCTACAACACGTGGGCACAGGACATCGCTTCCTAAGTATAACCCCAGCAGCACAGACATTAAGGGCAACATAAAATAAATGGGACCTACTGAAAGTGAGAAGCTTCTGTAAAGCAAAGGACACTGTCGCTAAGACAAAAAGGCAACCCACTGACTGGGAGAAAATCATCACCAACCCCGCAACTGACAAAGGTCTGATCTCCAAAATATATAAAGAACTCAAGAAACTAGACCGTAAAAGGCTGATCAACCCAATTATAAAATGGGGCACTGAGCTGAACAGAGATCTCTCAACAGAAGTTCAAATGGCCAAAAGACACCTAAGGTCATGCTCAACTTCCTTGGTGATCAGGGAAATGCAAATCAAGACAACTTTAAGATATCATCTTACACATGTCAGAATGGCTAAAATCAAAAACACCAATGATAGCCTTTGCTGGAGAGGTTGTGGAGAAAGGGGTACACTCATCCATTGCTGGTGGGAATGCAAACTTGTGCAACCACTCTGGAAAGCAGTGTGGAGATTTCTCAGGAAATTCAGGATCAACCTACCCCTGGACCCAGAAATACCACTCTTGGGAATATACCCAAGAGAGGCCCTATCATGCAACAAAAGTATATGTTCTACTATGTTCATAGCAGAATTGTTTGTGATAGCCAGAACCTGGAAACAACCTAGATGCCCTTCAATTGAAGAATGGATGAAGAAAGTATGGAATATATACATATTAGAGTACTACTCAGCAGTAAAAAACAAGGACTTCTTGAAGTTTGCAGGCAAATGGATGGAAATAGAAAACACTATCCTGAGTGAGGTAAGCCAGACCCAAAAAGATGAACATGGGATGTACTCACTCATATTTGGTTTCTAGCCATAAATAAAGGACATTGAACCTATAACTCGGGTTCTAAGAGAAGCTAAATAAGAAGGAGAACCCAACGAAAAACATATAGGGATCCTCCTGACTATTAACCTTCATTAGGCGATGAAAGGAGACAGAGACAGAGACAGAGACAGAGACCCACATTGGAGCACCGGACTGAAATCTCAAGGTCCAAATCAGGAGCAGAAGGAGAGAGAGCATGAGCAAGTAACTCAGGACCGCAAGGGGTGCACCCGCACACTGAGACAATGGGGATGTTCTATCGGGAACTCACCAAGGCCAGCTGGCCTGGGTCTGAAAAAGCTTGGGATAAAACTGGTCTCGCTGAACATAGCGGACAATGAGGACTACTGAGACCTCAAGAACAATGGCAATGGGTTTTTGATCCTACTGCACCTTTTGGCTTTGTGGGAGCCTAGGCAGTTTGGATGATCACCTTACTAGACCTTTGGACTTTCCACAGGGCAGGCAATCCTGACTGCTCTTTAGGCTTACTAGGTAGGGGGTCTTGGTTGGGGGAGGGGGAGGGAAAGGGGAGGCGGAAGTGGGGAAGAGAGAGAAATCTTTAATAAAATAAATAAATAAATAAATTAAAAAAAGAAATCTTTCCTTGGCAACGTATGAAAATCAAGGGCTACTGTGGTTGGAGGAAATAACTAAATCCATCTTCAGAAGAGAGGGCACCAAAGATCAGGCCTCCTCAATTAGTGAATTAACTTAATTTAGAAGGGGTTATATAAGACATGATAGAGTTGTGAGCTGACGGCCTGAACTGTTCCTGTTCTGGAATAAATCTGAATCCCCAGTGTAAATTAGAATAAAATATATTGCTCATTTACTTAAATGGTTTATATTGATGGTCTCTTTGAAGCATTGGCAAAGTCAGAGGCTTCTTTGTTTCTCAAGTTATGTCCCAGGATGCCTTCAGCATTGAGGATATGTATGATACCCTTGTTCTGATGTTGTAACTATGAGTTCCCTTCGGGCAATTACAGAGTGTCTAAGTTCGCCTGGTTCTCAAAGGGAGGTGTGTCAATCTTCTTTTGAACACAGGGTAATGGGTGGAATATATACACATTGGAGTACTACGCTGCGGTAAAAAACAATGACTTCTCGAATTTTGCATGCAAATGGATGGAAATAGAAAACACTATCCTGAGTGAGGTATCCCAGACCCAAAGAGAGGAACATGGGATGTACTCACTCATAATTGGTTTCTAGCCATAAATAACGGTCACGGAGTATATAGTGGTGAACCTAAAGAAGCTAAATAAGACGGTGAACCCAAAGAAAAACATATAATTATCCTCTTGGATACGGGAAGTAGACAAAATTTAGGGGAGAAAATTTTTGACCTTGGGGGTGGGGTGGGATGGGAGTATCGGGGGATGGGGAGAGAAAAGTGAGAAGGGGAGGATGAGGGAAACTTGGGGAAACAGGATGATTGGGATAAAGGAAGGTTGGATAGGGGAGCACGGAAGCTCAAGTCTTAGTTAAGGGAGCCACCTTAGGGTTGGCAAGAGACTTGAACCTAGAGTGGCTCCCAGGAGCCCAAGGCGAGGTCCCCAGTTAATTCCTTGGGCAGCTGAGGATAGGGAACCTGAAATGACCCTACAGCATGCTGACGAATCCTACAGCAATGCTGACGAATATCTTGCATATCACCATAGAACCTTCATCTGGGGATGGATGGAGATAGTCACAGAGACCCACACTGGAGCACCGGACCGAGCTCCCAAGTTCCCTATGAGGAGCGGAAGGAGGGAGAACATGAGCAAGGAAGTCAGGACCACGAGGGGTGCACCCAACCCCTGAGACAGTGTGACTGATCTATTGGGAGCTCACCAAAGCCAGCTGGACTGTGAAGGAAGAAGCATGGGATAAAACCAGACTCTCTGAACATGGCGAACAATGGGGGCTGATGAGAAGCCAAGGACAATGGCCCGGGGTTTTGATCCTACTTCAAGTTCGGGCTTTGTGGGAGCCTAGCCACCTTGGATATTCCTAGACATGGACAGAGGGGGGAGGGCCTTGGACTTTCCACAGGACAGGGAACCCTGACTGCTCTTTGGACTAGAGAGGGAGGGGGAGAGGAGCGGGGGGAGGGGGAGAAGGGTGGGACGAGGGGGAGGGAAATGGGAGGCCGGGAGGAGGCGGAAACTTTTTTTTCTTTTCTTTTTCTCAATAAAAAAAAATTTGAAAAAAAAAGGAAAAAAAAAAGTTCTCTCCAAAGAATTTCATCTGAATGAGAGTGGTGACCCATCCTCAAAGTCCACTGAAATCAAATGGAAATCTGGAAAGGATTTGACAAAACGCTCAAGTCATACACAGAATAAGGCCAGCAGGAAGAGACAACACGAAGAGCCAGAGAGCTTCTTTACCTGGTTTACTGACCACTCTGATGCAGGTGCAGATGAGTTAGGAGAAGTTATCAAAGATGACATTTGGCCAAACCCCTTGCAGTACTATTTGGTTCCTGATATGGACGATGAAGAGGGAGAGGCAGAAGATGATGACGATGATGATGAAGAAGAAGAAGGCTTGGAAGATATTGATGAAGAAGGAGATGAAGGTGAAGAAGATGAAGATGAAGGGGAAGAAGGAGAGGAGGATGAAGGCGAGGATGACTAGCACAGAAAACTGATGGATTCCGACTCTCTTTTTTATTTTCTTTTTATTTTTTAAATTTCTCCAGTCCCTGGGAGCAAGTTGCAGTCATTTCCCTCCCGTCCCCAATCCCTCTTGTGCTCAGTCGCCCTGTTTCTGAGGTCTCACTTCTCAATACCATGGTTCTCAACTTATTTTGGGGGAAATGTCTTGAGCAAAATACAATGGGAAAAGAATCTCCACTACTCTGTTCTTCATTCATTTTTATCTTTTCTTGTCTTGAACTGTGGATTCAACACCACCACCACCGTGCTCTGTGGGAAAAAAGAAAAGCCCTCCAGCCCCTTTGGCTCTGCTGGAGACTGGAGGGTGCTAGGCCCCTGTGTAGTAGTGCATAGAATTCTAGCTTTTTTCCTTTCTCTGTATATTGGGCTCAGAGATTACACTGTGTCTATGTGAATACAGACAGTTAGCATTTACCAACATGTATCTGTCTACTTTCTCTTGTTTAATAAAAAGAAAAAAAAGAAAAAAGGGGGTTTAGAAGGTCAGCAAGGGTGGGTTTGAGGTGTCTGGGGGGGTAAGTGGGCATTGTGACAACATGGCTTCTCCTTTGGCATGTTTAATTGTGATGTTTAACAGACATCCTTGCAGTTTAAGATGACACTTTTAAAATAAAATTCTCTCCTAACGATGACTCGAGCCCTACCACTCAATGGGAGAATCAACAGAACCTGTAGGGGTTTATTTGGAGTTCACATTCTCTGTTGTAACTTTATTTTTAATTTTTTTTATTTTTAGTTTTTTGGTTTTCACTGGAAGGAAAAGATGCTCATTTTAAATGTTGAAGTGTACAAGTTGCTTTGTTACAATAAAACCAATGTGTACACAAAGGACCTGATGCTTTTCAATCAGAACAGATGCTCAACATGACCTTCCAAGTTTGACCTGCATAATGACATCATGTCAAACTTTGTCTCCCTAACTTCATATTTTTTGATACACACTTTGCAGGATGACCTCAGGGCTATGCAGATTGAGTTAAAGAGATGTGAATCATGGCTTAATGTCTCCGTAATTGAGTGATGTGGGTACAGTTTGCTGCAATGGACTTGTACCCATGATTTTTATCTCAATTTGGCATTTTTTAAATGGGCCTTTAGTTACCTGGATATATGGCAGCACCTGCTCCCACCATGTCACACACCTGTTGCTCTAATGTCATCTGTATGAAGGACAGCTGCTGGCGGGTCTTCATTGGCAATTTGAACTGACAAAGGAAATGGGTTTTCAGAGTCCGCAGTCTGGGGTGGTTGGGAGTGCACCGTCCCAGGTATGTAGCAAAGCTCTCAGACTCTGTGAATCTGGGTGGATAAAGAAGTTTTGTCTGCTCAATGCCATTGTGCAGAGAATAATGTTTTGGAAAGCTACCTGATACATAAGCTTTTTAATGCTGTAAAATAGAGCTAAAATTAAATGCCACTTTTTCAGAGATGATTAATGGACAGCCTGGTCAAATTCAAAGCTTTTTGATGTATAAAACTTTATAAATGGAACTACTCCATCAATAGGCAAAATGTAACCAAATCTGTCTAGATGGATAGTGTGTAATTTCTGCACAGGACTCTGTTTAGTAAATACATCACTGTATATGTCAGGAATCTTGCTCCAATAAAGCAACATAAAGATTTAAAAAAAATCAAATTGGAATAGGTCCCCTCTAACAAAGCAGTTGTTCATGTTTCCCATTCAGAACATGAGGGCTGCCTAATACTCTCTTTTTCAAAAACAGAGTCCAAGCATTCATCCTCCAAACCGATCAGAACCCAAAAGCTACTCCTCAAGAGTGCATAGAACGTTCATTCACTAAGCGAGGCTGCAGATCATCATGATCTCATGAGGATGATGGGAGAAGTTTTGCTTAACTGCAAGGCAGCCATAGACATTCAATACCTATCAAAACTAAATTAGAACAGGATCTAACAAAGCAGATGTTCATGCTTCCCATACAGAACATGGGTCCTGTAAGCATCTCTCTTTCTCACAAAGATGATTTAGAAATGTTTCATCTGCCAAAAGGGACAAGAAACCAAATGTTACTCCAAAAGAGAGCATAGAAGCCTCCACTTCTACAGAAAAATATAACAACTACTCCTTCTCATAAAGACATTATTCATCTCCTCAAGGGACTTCAGGATTAGTTTCACTTCTACCAGAAAAAGATTCAGGCATTCATATTATACTCAATAGTCCTCAAAACCTCCACTGTATCACAAGAAAGCTTTAGTTCATCTCCAGTTGGAGAAATTCCCATTGATAGTGTCAAGTCTTTCTCCTGGCCCAAAAGAAATGTTGTCAGACATTCTGTTTCTACAACACATGATGTTAAACACACACTTTAAATCCAAGAGTGACAGAGTCCTTCTACTGGTTCCAGAGACGGGAGCAGGGCTTCAATTTCTGTACAATGGGAACTCATATATTCACCAATTGCAAAAGGGGGTGCCACATCATTCTCTGTTGTTCAAGGAAAGTTCAGACATGAACTAGTGACCTGAAACCTTCTGTCACTTACTAAGGCAGATATGCAACCTTTCAATATGAACATGGGATCACCATACATAACTGTTCTGTCCTAGGAGGCCATAGATAATCATATTCAGTCCCATGCAGTCTCCAACAAGATCCCAATGGAAATAAAAAAGTAGTATTATGCCTTCCTGTATGACTGCAGGGCAGAAGAAAGCTCCAGATCTCATGACAGATGATTATAAATCACCATGTGGTTTCAGGGAATTGAACTCAGGACATTTAGAAAATCAGGCAGTGCTCTTAACCACTGAATGATCTCTCCAGCTTTGAAGAGCTTTTTTTTTTTTTTTCAAAAAATCAGTGAAATGTGTTCAACCAAATGAATTTCTCAGATGTCTGAATATTTTGGAATTTTGTTTCTGGATTTAGACCTGTGTTTACTAAAAGCTTTTGATGAGAATCCTGTCAGAATAAAAGTTAACGGGACTCACAAAAAACAGCCTAAGTTCTTACCTCCCACTTCAAGAAGGCATCAGAACATATTAGTATGACCAAAGGGGTCTCAGATTTTCCTGAGGACAAGGCAGATTCAGAGTGTTTCAATCTAAAAGTGAGAGCCTCAAGAATTACCCATCTAAATCACTAAGCCTCAGATTTGCTCCTTGTGACCAAAGGGATTTCTGATATATGCCCTCTAATGTAGACTGGGTTAGAACTTCAAATTCTGCCCCAGGAAGACACAAACATAGTCCTTCTGTCCACACAGATTTCAATCCTTACAAGCCTGTCAAACTGAAGTTCTAATGATGCTCATTTCAAGGGGGCTTGTGGGTCCTACTTATTGTTATCTTGCCATATTAACATCATCTTATTAACAGGCCAGCCTCATGTTTTCCTACTCTGTGGCACAGATTAACAACAAGAGTTTATAATCTTACTTTATCATCACATGCCTGTCTAACCTTTGCTTTCCATTCCTGGCTATCTGAGATCCACTTTAAGTCATCAGATTGGCCCATATGAGTATAAAAAGAACAGATGTTTTGCATCTGACTATTAATAGGTCACAGTGTCTACATAGAACATGATATAAAATCTATTACCCATTGAGAATAACATGTAATTCTACTGAATAATATTGTCCTTGACTTACCAGTGGATGAAAGATCAATTCCTTTCTGTCTAAGAGGTTTAGAGTGTTTCTTATTCAACCCTTCTTTGTCCAAAAATATAGAAACCAAGGTGCCTAAAGTTATAGAAGCATTATAACATCTAGCAATGCCCTACACCCAGTATCTGTGCTTTAATGTGATCAGCAGAAATACAGAAAATAAAATAATAACAATCAAAAGAAGTTAGCTGAATTGGTCAAGAACCAAGGTGAGAATTGCCTCCTAGTGTGTTGGAGATTGATCACACTCTTTCCTGCCCTGCACAACATTGCTATTCTAAATTCCCATGGAGATTTGATGAAGAAAAATGTTCAGGTTTCCCTAATATTTCAATTGACTCTTGATATCCCATGTGTTCCACAAGAGTCATTGATCTTTCTGCATTCCCCAAAATAGCATAAGACTTTCTGTCTCTGAAGACAGGAAATTTTGTACTCAAAATTCCCTGTTTGTCTGTGATTGCTATATTCTAATTCTGTACAAGTGTTCTCCATTTTTTCCTGACAAATATGTCTCAGACATAGTCCTTCAGGCCCAGGAGGAATCATTCTTTTCCCCAGTAACTGAAGTGGACCTCAAAATATTTTCATGGACTCACTGGGTTCTCAGGCAAATCTCTTCTGAACCAGGATGCACAATGAACTCCACTAATTCTCAAGCAGGCTATAGTCCTACAAGGACATTAGAAGAGATTTTACAAAGAGATTTATGGATGAAGGGAGCTTCTAACCACTTCTTAAGAACTGGGGGTTTCAGATCTTCCCCAAGGTACCAGTAGGCCTCAATCTTTCTTGTCTAGAGCCAAAGTAACTCACAGCTTTTACTAGTAAACTAAAACCTGTCAACAACAAAAGCTTCAGACACTTTCTTCATCCATTCTTCCATTGAAGGGCATCTAGGTTGTTTCCAGGTTCTGGCTATTACAAATAATACTGCTATGAACATAGTTGAACAAATGCTTTTGTCATGTGATAGGGCATCTCTTGGGTATATTCTCAATAGTGGTATTGCTGGGTCCAGGGGTAGGTTGATCCCGAATTTCCTGAGAAACCGAAACACTGATTTCCAAAGTGGTTGCACGAGATTGCATTCCCAACAGCAATGTATGAGGGTACCCCAACCTCCACAGCTTCTCCAGCAAAGGATATCATTGGTGTTTTTGATTTTAGCCATTCTGACAGGTGTAAGATGATATCTCAAAGTTGATTTGATTTGCATCTCCCTAATCGCTAAGGAGGTTGAGCATGACCTTAAGTGTCTTTTGGCCATTTGAACTTCTTCTGTTGAGAATT
>JABTXL010020403.1:55752-73102 GCA_025134845.1 Neodon shergylaensis | reverse complement strand
CTATAAGGGTGTTCTTTACATGCTGTTTAAGGGCGTCAATCACTTTCTTGAAGTCAATATTTTCTACTTCTTCTTGGTTAAGGTGTTCATGTCCTCCTGTTATGAGGTCGCTGGTTTCCGGTGGATTCATGTTGCTTTTCAGATTGTTGGGTGAATTCTTGCATTGGCGCCTGCCCATCTCTTCCTCCGAATGCTCCCCTATGGATCTTCTTTAACAGGATCAGGTCTTCTTGCCTGCTGATGTATCTTCCCAGTGATGGCTCTCCCCAGTGATAGCTCTCCTGGTGCCGAGATCAGATCTCCGTGCCCAGTGATGGCTCTCCCTAATGCTGGCTCTCCTGGCGCCAAGATCAGGTCACCGTGCCCAGTGTTGGCTGTCCTGTCGCTGAGATCAGGTCTCCTTGCTGGTTGTGTAGCTCGAAAACAGAGCGCCTACCTTCTTTGGTGCAGGCAGGCTATTGAAACAAAGGAACTCCCGCCCACCTGGGTGCCCTGAGGTTTCGGTCCCAGCACCCAGACAGGCTCAGCTGGGAGATGTTGTGTGTTCACAGAGGGCAGAGGGGCAGAAGAAGGGAGGATTCTGGATGCAAGCTGGGTGGGATAGGAAGAAAGAGGCAGTATGCAGGGAGTAGAGGCCCTGCAGAGAGCCCAGGAAGGATAGGGGGTTGAGGAACTTCTGAGTTCCCAGTCCCGGGCTGAAGCCAAGGGATCAGCAACTCACCCCTCGCTGGCTCTCCTAGCGCCGAGATCAGGTCTCCATGCTGCTTGGGTAGCTCGAATACAGAGCCTCCTATTAATTTCTTAAGACAAAATTACATTTAGGTATCCAAACCTATTCAGAACTGCTTTTTTCACCTCCCCCAAAATTCATCCAGAAAAGAGACTTGACCTCACATTCTCCCCTTCTTATCCTTGAAGGCACTCATGGTGGAGGAAATCACTTCGTGTCTGATTTAAACTGAAGAGTTTTTCCAACCTAGAGAGTGGGCAGCTATGAAGCCAAAGCACAGAAAGATAGCCAAGAGACAGCAGACCAGAAGTGCTGTGGCCTACCTCAGTAAGTCTACCACCATGATAAAGATTCCTCTTAGTATGAGATGCATGCAACCTCTCCAGAAGAGGAATGGGCCATCTCTCCAGACTCAAAATCTGAGTAGGCCTTTTGAGCCCATAGAGAATATTGTAGGCTGCCGAATTTCTCATGGCTGGAAGGAAGCCAATGAATCAGTCACCAAGTGGAAAACCATCATTCTAGATCAACTGCCAAGAAATCCCTCTCTATTTTTTGAAGTATGATGGGATTGATTGTGTTTATGGCTTGGAGCTTCACATCGATGAAAGGATTTTAAACCTTAAGTTCCTGCCTAATAACGTGGCATTTCCTCAGGTAACAGAAACTCATCTCTCAAACACCATAGTTGGCAGAGCAGTGAAACATACATTTTGGGCACAAATGACTCTAAGAATGACTGGAAGGGGATGGTCTTAGAGGAGGTGCCCATCATGAAGACCTGGTTCTATATTACCTACAAGAAAGATCCAGTCTTGTACATTTACCACCTCCTGGAAGACTACCTTGAAGGCAACCTCCACATCATGCCAGTCTCTAAGGAGGAGTTGAGTGGAGTGGTCCCAGATGAGATGCAGACCATGATGACCTGTTTCTACATGATCTATGAGAAAGATCCAGTCCTGTACATTTACCACCATCTAGATGACTACATAAATGACAACCTCAATATCATGCCAGAATGTCCTCCAGTAGAGGTGACTTTGGAAATAGGCAGGGATTCCTTGTCAGGCAATAGTGTGCAGTACAACAAAAAAGATGGAACCCAAGAGATAGGTAAAATTATTTACCAAGTTCCCATCAAACCATCCATGTATTTCATCAAGTTTGATAAAGACTTCCATATCTATGTCTATGATTTGGTGAAGATCTGTTAAAGTGAAATTCTCAAATTTTGAGGGACACACTTAAAACTGTGTTTGGGGAATGTTTTTTTTTTCAGATACATCAGGTCTTCTATTAATCCTGGTATCTTTTCTAATGGAATATTCTTGGTCTAAAAATAAAAAATTTGTGAACATGTTGTGTTGTTTGGTCAATGATTGATTGAGTCTTGTGGATGTTACATCACAGAAAGACATGCCTTTGTTTCTCAAGTTATATCTCAGGATCCATTCAGCATTGAAGATGTTGCATGACACTCTTGTTCTGAAGTTGTAAGTATGAGGTCCCTTTGAACAATAAAAGAATGTCTGAGTTCCCTTGGTTTTCAAAGAAAGGTGTGTCAATCTTCTTTTAAACACAGGGTAATGGCTGAAGCCTTTCTTGTTGACAGGTTATTAGTTTATTGGGAAAAGCTTTGAGTTACTTTGGCTCTAGGCAGTAAAGATTGAGGCAAACTGGGCCATTCAGGAAGATCTGAAATGCCCAGTTCTGAAGAAGTAGTCCTAAGCTCCCTTCATCAATACATCTCTTTGAAAAATCTCTTATAATGTCATGGTTGGATTATAGCCTGCTTGAGAATTAGTGGAGTTCATTCTGCATCCTGGTTCAGAAGAAATGTGCCTGAGAACCCAGTGAGTCCATGAAAATATTTTGAGGTCAACTTCAGTTGCTGCAGAAAATGATGAGTCCTCCTGGGCCTGAAGGAATAATTCTGAGGCCTCTTTGTTAGAAAAAGTGGAGACCTCTGTACAGAATGAGAATGTTGCATCCACAGACAAACAGGGAATTTTGAATACAAAATTTTCTTTCTTCAGAGACAGAAATTCTTATGCTTTGGGGAATGCAGAAAGGTCAATGACTCTTGTGGGGCACATGGTATATCAAGGCTCAATTGAGAAATTAGAGAAGCCCGAACGTTTTCCTGATCAAATCTTCATGGGAATTTACAATATCATGTTGTGCAGGTTACAAAGCAGTGTGAACAATCTCCAAATGCTAGGAGGCAATTCTTAGCTAGGTTCCAGACCGATTCAGTTTACACCTTCTGATTATGTTCTTTCTTTATTTATGCTGATCAAATTAAGGTACACACACTGTTTACACCACGGCTAGATGTTGTAATGCTCTAGAACTTTAAGCACCTGGGTTGCTTTACTTTTGTTCGGAGACTTTGAAGTCATTAGATTTGAAAAAGAAACACTCTGGGCACGGGGTGAGTTGCTGACACCACGGCATCAGCCCGGAACACTGAACTCAGAAGTTCCTCAACCCCCTATCCTTCCTGGGCTCACTGCAGGGCCTCTACTCCCTGCACACTGCCTCTTTCTTCCTATCCCACCCAGCTTGCATCCAGAACCCTCCCTTCTTCAGCCCCTCTGCCCTCTTAGACAGAGGAAATTGATCATTCACACACTAGTAAGTCATGGTCAATATTAGTCAGAAGAAGCACATGTTATTCTCAGTGGGTAATAGATTGTATATCATGTTCTACGTAGAAACTGTGACCTATTAATAATCAGATGCAAAACATCTGAATTTTTACACTCAAATGGATGAATCTGATGCCTAAATGTGCATCTGTGATAGCCAGGAATGGAAAGCAAAGGTTTAACAGGTATTTGATGAGAAAGAAAAGCTATAAATTCCTGATGTTCATGTGGGCCACAGAGTAGGAAAATATGAGGATGGGCTGTAAATAAGAATATGTAAATATGGCATGATAAGAGAGAGTAGCAACAAACCACCCCCCCTTAAATGAGCATCTTTATAACCTCAGTTTGACAGGCTCGTAAAGTTTGAAGCCTCCATGGGCAGAAAAACTATTTTTGTGTCTTCCTGGTGAGAAGTTGAAGTTCTAACCCAATCTACATCAGAGGGCACATTTCTAAATTCTCTTTGGCCAAAAGGAGCAATTCTGTGGCTTGTTGATTTAGATGGGCAATTCTCAAAGCTCTCACTTTCAGATTGAAACATTATGAAGCTGCCTTGTCCATAGGAAAACCTGAGGGCCCTTTGTTCATATTGATATGTTCTGAAGTCTTCTTGAGGGGGGAGGTAAGAACTTAGGCTCTTTTTTATGAGTCCCATTGCCTTGTATTCTGACAGGAACCTCATCATATGCATTGAGTAACCATAGGTCTAACTGCAGAAACAAAAATCCAAAATATTCAGGCATCTGAGAAATTCACTTGATTGAACACAGTCCACTGATTTAAAAAGCAGCTCTCCAAAGCTGGATTGATGGCTCAGAGATTAAGAGAACTGTCTGCTTTTCTAAAGGTCCTGAGTTCAATTAACCGCAACCACATGGTGGTTGTTATGAGATCTGTAATGAGATCTAGTACATTCTTCCGGCATGCAGGAATGCAGGCAGACATAATAGTCCTTTTTTTGGCAAGGGAATATTTTGGACACCGCATGGAACTGAACTGATTCTCTAGGGCCTTATAGGAAAGAAGGGATGTGTATGGGGATCCCATGATTATATTGAATGGCCGTGTGTGATCCAGGGTTAATTTTCTCAAGACTTCTCTTCTGTGGCTTCAGATATTTCCATTGTTATCTACAGAGTATCTGCCTCATTGATCTCTCAGCTGCAATCACTACTGTTTCTTCCTTGTTCTTTGTTGTGCAGTGGAAACCTAGGGCTGCATTCTCTATGGTCCCTGGGCCTGAGATGCAACTTTCTACCCACACTTTAGGGAATATGCCACGAGAGAATGAGTTATATCCATTGCTATGATATGACCAAAAGCACAGTGGGAGAAAGAGTTTATTACAATCAAAACTCCAAGCTACAGACAACTTCTATCAGTAGGTCACAGTGACATGAACATGAGACAGCTGATGACATTACTGTCAAAGAAGAACAAAGAGGAAAGCATGTGTATGTGTGTTCACTTGCTTGCATCATTTTTTTCCATATTTCAGGGGTCTAACCAAGGAATAGCCCCTACCACTCAGGTTACATTCAAGGTTGATCTGACCAATTCAATTAAGACAACCACAGGTGCACCAGGCAAACTGATCTGAGAAATCCCTCATTGAGATTCCTTTCATACCTTATTCCAGTTTGTGCCAGTTGATGGTTAAAGTTGACTATCATGCCATTTTAAAAGCACAAGGAGTTCACGAAATACCTGAAACTAAAATCCAGAGCCATCTCGGGTTGAGCCCTGTATCAGTGGGCTCTAAGCAAAGCTCTAGAGACAAAGAAATTCTAGGATTTGTGTTGAGGAGATCCATCTGAGCTGAGAAGGTGCCAGGTTCAATGCTAATGACACATGGCATTCATGGGCCTGGGCCTGGCTGTTTGTGTATATTCCAAAATAAGAACATGATGGGATTGCTGCTCATAGTGATTTGAGGTCCTCAAGAAACCTTCCCAAGAGGACTCACTGCTCCTGCACTCACAATGGAATAAATAAAGGTATTTCTATTATTTACTTCTAGGAATAGTACTGTTCATATCATGTTCAGCATGGCCCAACCCTACTCTACACATGACCATAATCTCAGACACTGCTGTACATTATAATGACTCCATGAGGCCAGAGCAGTGATCCCAAGCTGTGTGCTAGCCTGTGTGATTTTTTCATTTGTTCATTTAACACAGGAAGATTCAGGAAATAAAAGATTAGAAAAGCACCAGCACTTAAGCACAAAGGATAAGTTCTAAGCATCTCTTACTCATCAAAGTATGCCCAGAGGAATGGAAAAGTGTTTTACTGGTGAGGGCTCAACATGGGGTACTGCCCAGCTTCCTGCTCCTAATTTTCAACCCTGTGCCACCTGGGAGAGACTTGCTGAGCAGGTGTCTTCAGCACAAATGTCGGGGTTAGGATGCCAAGGTGCTTGGGGAGAGTGCATAACTTAGTCACATAAAAGAAAAGTATCTGAGTAAATTAATTATCTACTAGAGGGATTATGACGAGAGAGAACAAACCAAGGCTTTCACTGAGGCTCTTATAAGAGAACAATGGGAACTTTAGTTCTGTGTCTTTTGTCCAAGCAGTCATGGCAAGGCAGGTCTGAGGATGAATAGTCAAAGTTACAGTCTCTGGAAATTGAACTCTTATGGCTGTGGTTATCAGTCCATACGTAGTTGTTTCTAAGGTTTCACATGTTCTCTTTCCAACATGGTCTTAGCTATCTCTCTGCTGACGTTGTCCTCCAAAGCTCTTTAATAACATATACGATGCTGTACATTTTAATTTACTTACTGTGCCTAAGTTATAAGCTTATGCAAAACTTTGGGGTCCTGATTATAGCTATTATCTTCCTTCTTTCTAATCCTGTGTCACACTAGGCACCTCACCTCAGAGACCCTTTCTCCTGTATGCTTAGGTCATGGGATAAAACGCAAAACAGAATCAGGCCTGTTGATACTTATAATCCCCCACATTTAGGAAACTGTGGTTGGAGGATTGTCACAAGATTAAGGGAACCCTGGGCTATGAATAGAGGGAAGGAGAGAGAGAGCAAGGAAAGGAATGAAGAAGAGAGGGAGACAGAGGAAAAGAAGAAAGAAAGAAGGAAGGGAGAGATAACCCTTCTCTGGGTTTGTTTCTTTAAAACATTGCAAAGGGGGTGTTGCTATGCCTTGACCTGAGCCAGAAGAAATTGTTATTTGAGACCACTGGAGCAGGCCCCGGCGGGGTGGCAGACCACCAGCGCAGGCACAGGCGGGGTGGCAGGCCACCAGCGCAGGCAGCGGCAGACCAGTGCCGGTGGTGGCAGATAGCGGGGACTGGAGCACAACACCAAGAGCAGAAGGGAAAGGGGAGGCGGCGGTGGGGAAGAGACAGAAATCTTTAATAAAAAATAAATAAATAAATAAATAAAATAAAATAAAACATTACAAAGCTATTTATGCTTTCTTTATAGTCTGGTTTCAGAAGAAAACTTTGAGTCACACAGATACCTAGGTTGGTAGATTGATTGAAGGAAAGCATGAAGATGTGAATGAAATCCTTCAAAGACTTTTTTTAAAGCCAAGAAAGGCAACATACGTGCACAATCACATACGTGAAGACAGACAAATCCTTGGGCCTCACTGGTCAGTTAAACTTGTTGAATAATGGAGTTTTAGGTTTTGTGAGAGACTTTTTCACAAAAAGAGACAAACCAAAATCAAAGGTCCACAGTGGCAGAGGATATCACCTGAAGCTGTCCTCTGGCCTCTCTGTACTCTCATAAACATATGCATTGCACCTGCAAACACATGAGCATATACATACTCATATAAAAAGATAAGGATATTAAACTGTTGCCAACAAATTCCATAAAAATACTGTGATGGTAAGGTCAGCCTCAGTGGCCAAGAGTTTTTATCTATAGTACTAAAGGCAAACAGTCAACACAAACAGCAGTCTCATTGACACCTGCTTCAGAGCATCCATAGGAAGGACTTGCCTCAAAGACAAGGAAGGGCCAAGTTTGTCCACTACTGCCAAAAGCCCGCTAGAGGCTCAGGCTCACAGCCACTGGAAAGATTTCCTAAGAGATTTTGGCTTAGTTCTCTCTTCCCAGGCCTTTAGTTTGTTGCATATATACTCTGTCTGTAAATATTTCCAACAATGTATTTCCTCCCACTCTCTCTGTGTTTCACTGTTTACCTCTGTTTATCTGTCTCTCTCTTTATGTGTGTATGCAAGCACATGCATGCATGCCCATGATATACATACAAACACTCTAAGTCTAGCTAGATTGTGAGCTCCCTGATGATCTAATTGTCTCCATATTCCAAGTTGTAGGATTCCAACTATGAACAATCTGAACAACTTCTTTACATTGGCTCTGTGATGTAGGAGTGTCTTGTATACATCTGTTGCTTTCATTGGTTAATTAATAAAGAAAATTGCTTTGCCTGACAGCTCAGAACATAGGTAGGCAGGGAAGAAAGAAGAGAATGCTGGGATGAAGGCAATGAGGCAGATGCCAGAGCTCTCCTCTCTGAAATGGAAGCCATGTTGTATCTTCCCATAAGCCACCACTTCATGAAGATACACACATTAATATAAATGGGTTCGCCAAAGACTTTGACAAGAAGATGATAGATATAATGGGCTAGACAATGCTTAAATGAATATAGTTTCCCTGTAATTATTCTGGAGCTAAGCTAGCTGTGTGGGATCTGGGCAGGACAAAAAGCAGGCCTGCTCACAGCTCCATATACACCTCTGGGGATTAAATTAGATCTCCTCAGCCTATTTAGTGCTCTTTTGTGACAAAGCACAAAACTGTGCAAGGATGGAAGAACAATCATATAATTGCTGGATTCTGCACAAACCACAACTTAAACTGAGCATAGGAACAGAAGGAAATGGCCCCTGTTCCCCTACATCTGCTCTGCCACCTCCACTTTCCACCGCTCACTTTGAGCAATGATTAACACTTCATCACATATTCTAGGCCACACCTCCAGCAATGGGCATGTTACTCTTTAACAGTTACAACCAATACAATTAATTTCCAATTTCCTGACAGTGAAATTGGCCAACTTATCTGACTTCAAGTTAAACAAGGCTGCCAGCACCCCGCTCGCATGTCTCAGAAGAGGCAAGTGGTGGTAATTATCAGAAAGACAGAAAAATCAGAAAAGGAAATGTAATTATCACAGCCTGGGAATGCAGCCCACATAGTGTCCATCATGTTGAAATAACTGAGTGAGAATTCCAAACCAGCTGCTTTCTCATTAGTGGGGGCAGATGCCATCTCTCTGGGAGCCAAGAGGTAACACACAACATTGACACATTTTTGTTCCCCTCTCTACTACTGCAAATCTCTCTCCTTCTCAGGTAATTATCAATTCCTTTCACACCAAAGCCCTGTTATATTAAAACACCTCTTCTTTGTGGGGAAGAGGGAGTCAGGCAGGCTGTGAGTATATGAGTCATCTTTTAGAGCCACACCTATGCTATGACATGCTATGGATGTATGTTGTGCTGATTTCACCAGCCAAATTTGGGGGCAGAACCCATCCTGCAAAGGCCTAGCCATTACATATTGAATTTATCTTCCCTGCCTTTAAGAGATCAACACTGAAGTGTTTCTCCTTCATAGGCCTGCAAAATGAATAGATTCTCATGACCAGAGTACATTGTCCTTAGCTATCCTAGCACATAATAAGGGATTCTGGTCTCCTACTCCACCAGCACCTCGGAAAATGCTCATAGGTTTTGGGTGTGAGCCAGGCCAGAATCCACCTCTGAGATATATCCACTACAGACAAACATAACTCATCAGGTATTGGCTAGGGATATAGCTCAATAGTAAGTCACTGGTCTAACTTGTGCAGTATCTTGAGTTGAATGTACAACACACAAACATCTCCATGCATGTGTATACATTAAACCTTTCTTCCCTTCTATCTCTTGATGACCCCCTAGGCTGATTCACTGAACACCTCCTGAGCACTGAAAATCACGTGATTATGCATGGCGGAAGATGGATTACAAGGCTCCATTCATGCCAGAAAAGGGCTCAACCAACTATCCAACAATGAGGATGAATAATTCAGGTGTCTCTGTGTGATGCTGATGCAGTACTGAGGGGTTACCTACCTGAGTTGCTCTGGATTTCCTCATGGTCCATCCACCCTTACTCACTGCAGCATCTCTACAAAAACTTGATGTTGTTCATGTGAACATGGAAGTTCTTTTATGGCCCATGAGAGCCTTCATTGCTACAGTTGGCTGAGTCTGTCTCCTTACAGACCTAATTCCTGAGCTTCTGCAAATGGAGTCAGTTCACCAATCCTTCAATGAATCCAAAGCATCTGTTTCAATGGAACAGTGCCATCACCTTGGACTTCAACTATGAAACACTATTTTTGGTAGTAAAATATATTGTGTCCTATCACTATAGGTTGCATTTTGATTTTTTTGAGACAAGTGTCTCATGTACTCCTGGTTGGCCTCAAGTTTACTATGTAGCTGAGGAGGAACTTGACTATCTTTTCCTCATGCCTCCACCACTTGTGCTCTGGAATTCCAGGTGTACACTGCTTCATGATTCACAGGCTTGGAGAAGATGTCTCCTTTCCATCTTAAGACAGACAGACATTATGAATAATAGAAAGCCACCCTGTCCCCTACCCCCTATGCATCTTGCAGAGAAAAACGAGCCAAAGTCAGACTTGTAATATTATTGAAATTTTTTAACCAGCATGAAAGTTTTAGGTTGGGCCTGTAGCAGCCTAACAAGAAATGTACATGTTGGGCCCTGTTTATCTTTATACTTTTAATCTTCTGTAGGAAATATGATAAGTCGTTAGAAGAGAGTTAATGCATAAAAAGAAATCATAATAACATTCACATTTATCTACTGCATATTTTACACCAGATACTGCACTTGGTTGCTCTGTTTTCAAAAATATGTGTGTGTTTGTATTTGTGTGGTGAGAGAGAGAGATGGAGGGAGAGAGTGAAAGAGAGAGAGAGAGAGAGAAAGAATGAATGTGTAGTGCTTACTGAGATCATAGAATGACATAAGATAATCTGGTGCTAAAGTTACAGATGTTTCTGAGCTGTCATTAGGGTGCTGAGACCAAACACACATTTTCTGCAAGAGCATCCAGTACATTTAACCACTGTGACATCTCCTCTGCCCCTTTACTAGATGTTTTAAATGTAGGTTTTGTTTAATGTGTATAATCATGTGTGTTTGGTTGGATCTTTTGTTTGAAATGAGGTCTAATACAGCTAAAATAGACCGAGATCTTCATGTAGGACTGCCCTGTGGAACATACAATTTGAGAAAACTTGACTGTTTCCAGAACATGTTCACTTATAATTGGTTCCAGAATAAAGAATCTTTTTTTTCTTTCTCTTTGAACTTGATGTCAAAACTGTGGTTCTGCATCAACACTTTGAAGTTCTGACTCAACAGAAAATACCTTCCAAGTGTGGGGCTGAAGAGACATGTGTGATATCACTAGTTGGTGATGTTTTGAGCAGCAAAACCAGATATCATGAATGCCAAACATTCCCTCTGCCAACAGAGCCTTCTTCTCCAGCCATGTATTGTACCTCTTTGCTAAAACACGCTCTCCCATGAGCCAGGGCCACCCCACTTCACAGAACCATAGTCCAAGTTCTAAGGTCAGAGCGGATATATTTTGTAGGACCCGTGTTAACTATTTTGTCCCCATAAGCTCAGTCAACAAAATGACATGGAAGTCCATCATTAATATATGATTTCAAACATAATCATCTCAGCATGAGGTTATCCTGGTGGTTAGACACAGGGCTATTAGAATAGTTCTGACAGATTTATTAGCCTCCAGGTTTTCAGGGAATGTTATTGGGAATGACATTTTTGAAAACTGTGATGATGGAAAGTGTTCCCTAACCCAAACCATTCAATGTGGATTCCCATCAGGAAAGTCACTTTGAATAGTGTGAGGCCTTTGCAATTTTTGTTTGTTTTTTCTTCACAGCATTTCTCTGTAGCACTGGTGCCTATCCTGGAAGTAACTCTTGTAGAACATGCTGGCCTTGAACTCACAGAAATCCACCTGCCTCTGCCTCCCATGTGCTGGAATTAAAAGCATGTGCCACCACACCCTGGCAGCATTTCCATGTTTAAAATGGCTTGGTGAAAACAGTGAGATGGCTGAGGAAGTAAAAATTCTGGCTGTCAAGGATGACTACTTAAGTTTGTTACCCCACCTATAGGGTAGTAAGAGAAAACCAATCCTGCAAGGTGTCCCGTAACTTCTGTATGTGCACCAAGGCAAAGGCACATGCACACATGCTATAAAAACAAGAAGCGTAAATGTGGGGAAGACCTATAAAATGATACCTAAAGTTGACCTCTGGCTGCTGTATGCATGCAGGCACCTGCAAGTACATCCTACACGCATGTATACCTATGTCCTGCACATACACACACACATATATATATACACCTCAGAATATATAAGCTAGTAGGAAAAAACATCAAGAGTTTTCCTGCTGAACCTTTATTATTTGAACACTTAATTGGAATAGGGAGCACTCTGTACCCAATGGGTGGCTGTGTAGCCCACTCCTTCTCTCTCTGAAGATTTTCATTTCAATGCTCTCAGATGACGCAGAATTCATATTTCCCAATAGTCACAACACTGTGGTCTTTATATAGGTCTTCTTAGTCTGAAATCTGTTCTGTTGTGAATCTGTAATTTTTTTACTATCTAGGAGCACTTAAGAATCTAAGCTGTGACATTCCTAGGTCAAAAACAGGTACTGCCAGATTGCCCCGCCCAGTCCAACATGGCAGAGCCACTTGTGTCTCTGATCCTTGCACTTTGCACCAGTAGCTTGGTGAAGCTGCTTGTGCCTCTGAGCTGCAGCATGCATTGACCTTCTTTTAGGCACACAGCAGTCTAGTTGCCATCAAACAAATCTTAGCACTTTACTCCCAAATGCTCCTTTCAAAAGCTCTGTCTCCCTCAGGAGCCAGACAGAGATTGCAATGGTGGCACAGTCCAGAAAGCCAAGCTTTAAAATGACACAGTTTTTTTCTGCTGCTGTTGCCGAATCAGGAAATCTCTCTACACCACACAACCAACAAACAGCAAAATTCTGTGTTAAACTCTCTCTCCCTTATCTTTAAGTCTTCTTAGGTTTTTAACTAGATACGGCCCATTAGGTCTGGGCACCACTCTGTTATAATAGGAGCAGCAGGGCTGTGTCCCCGGCACCTGGCCGCCTGCATGGCTAGCTTTACCCGAAGTAATTACAGGGAAACTGTATTCTTTTAAACACTGATTGGCCCATTAGTTAGAGCCTCTTATTGGCTAGCTCTTACATATTAATCTAACCCATTTCTAATAATCTGTGTAGCCCAGGAGGTGGCTTACCAGGGAAGATCTTAACCTGCATCTGTTTGGAGTGGGAGAATCATGGTGACTCCCTGACTCAGCTTCTTTCTCCCAGCATTCTCTTCTGTTTACACTGCCTACCTAATTTTCTATTCTATTAAAGGGCAATGCAGTTTCTTTATTTAACGAATGAATTCAACACAAAACAGAAGACTCCCACATCACACTCTTTTTCATAGTGTGGTCTGAGCTCTAAGGTTCAATTCCCAGCCTGACTCCTACCTCAAAGTTGCCCTACATGGCACCACATCAGTAAGGTGTGGAGTTCATGAGTCAAGCCCCAAGAGGTTTGAAATACTGCAGGAATTGATAGGCATCAAGCATCTGGGTGCACAATAAATCCTACTTCTTTCACATGCAAAGTTGGTGTCTAAAAGGTTGGGGAGATGGCTGTATTGTGGAGTGTAAGCATCACAACTCTGAGCCCCCAGAAACCCCTGGGTGGGCTATCTAAATAGGCTGTCCTCACTGTCAATGGATTTATATGGTTAAGAAGCTCTGCTTGAATGACTGAGGTTGGAGAATGACTGAGGTTGACTCCCACCATTGATCTCTCTGCTGCTTAATGCATGTGTACACATAAATGCATGGGAGCATACACACATGCAAAATCATGCATACACAAATATACGCCATAAGTACACCACACACACAATGAAAAAATAAAATGAAATGCCAGTGCCTAAGTCTCAGTTTGATCCCACAGTCCCTCAGAAAATGGTGGCTTTTTATAAAGGACTTCACAGAATCTCTGTCTTGCCAGGCCATGATATCATCTGTCAGTACCACATTTTTTCCCCATCAAACCACACTGGGATCTGTGCATTGAACACTTGCAGAGGAGATTCCTAGGGCCATGTGACTCAGAGAAACTAAGAAGAATGTTAGCATGGTCCCCACCTCATCACACAGCCTTCAATCTATGGGAAAAGTACTCACAAGGGCAATAAGCCAGCATTATTCCACACCTTCCTGACATCAAACACAGACTTACAATCACATTTCCTTCCATGAACTTTAAGGAGAGAGGCAGGTAGAAAAACAGCAGATCTAAGGAAATGCCTGGCCATACTTCAATTCCTTAGGACATCTCTGTTCTCTTTGGTAATGCCAAAATCTCATCCTTCCCCTTAACACTTACTAAGAATCCTGAGTTTTCAGGTACGATTGAGAGTGGTTGGACTGGGAGGTGACAATTGAGACATGTCTGTGGCCCTCAGGGAACTCATCTATTATTCCAAAGAGATGTCAGATGGAAAATTTTGACCTAGATACTGTGAACAGATTTCAGCTGTAGCTGATACATAAAAGCACCTGCCTAATTGATGGTGCTGGAAAGAACCAGATATTTGTTGATGGCCAGTAACCCAGTTACCTAAGAATTTCCTTGAGCACGTGTGCTAACCCCAAAGTATCCTGCAAATATTTGTTTTAAGCTAGTGCCTCAGATGTTGAAAACCTCCAATGAGGTATCTTTGCTAACACAGCCATGCTATTATAGATACAACCTATATTTTGCAGTGTTCTTCATCTGCAAAAGAAGCAAGAGTATTAAGGGAAAGCAGCAACATGACTTTGTCTCTTTGGGGTATTATTACAAGATGAGTTTGCAGTTTTGGCTTCAACAAATTCTTAAAGAACCTACTGTCCACTAGGTCAGCCTCAGGGGGAGAAAAATCATCACTGAGTGAAACAGGATATTCTACCCTCCCATATGGGCCCCTGTAGTAAATGTAAAAACACACTGGCCACTTATACCAGTTGTCAACTAGGTGCTTTTTGGGTTTGCACAAACTTCTGACCCTTCCCTCTTATGTAGGATAGATAGATGAAGGAAGAGATATGCTTACTCCAACACCAGTAAAACTCAGTAAATCTCAGCAGAGAGACACTACAAAGGAAAAGTACTTCAGTTATTTCCATTGTAATGTCCCTGATTCATTGTTCAGTGACAGGAGGACAGGTCCAATGTGAAGAGTCAAATACTTGTCTCTCTGCTATACCAAAGAGCATATTTTTACACTTGACACTCCCTCAACTGTTGACTCCAATACAGACCCAATCTGTGTGTATTTTTTTAAGTTATTTATTTCTTTAAAACTCCACCAGCCCCTGTAGCAGAAGTACAGTGAATGCCACTTGCTAACTTTCTTGCAGCCTCATACTCGGCTAGCTTTCATACACAACATAGGACCACTTCCAAGGGAATGATGCTACCCAAAGTGGACTGGGCTTGATTAACACTTGACTAACAGTCATGCTTACAGATGCACCTGATGAGGTGATTCCTCAACTGATACTCTTATCTGCTTCCAAGTTGTGTCAGATTTGCAGATAAAGCCAACTGTGATAGTGATGGTGAGTAACTTTGATAACATCAGTATTTTGGAAAAATACATATAACATAAAATAAAGCTGATCAGATTTTCATAAAGATTTACCTTTTATGGACATTGATAAGTGCTCTGAAAGGTTTTAGGAAACATATGGCAGTGGTTGACACTAGCCTTATCACATATATCCTGTCCCTAGATACACCCCTACCTGGGACTGAATATTACATTTGTGTTACCTAGTTGAACTTGGCAGTTTATTTCAATTCATGCCAAATAAAGCTGATAGCTCCACTCACCATCTATTTACACTTATGTTAAAATAACAAAATGCATTTGGTATCACTGAATGCCCAGAAAGCACATGTCTAGGAGACAATAAATATATCCGTGGAAGGCATAGGTACCAACAATCAGATCTGCCTAGGTCTCTCTCCAGAAAAGAAAAGTAAGAGGTATTTAACTCATAGAATGGGTGGGAAGGAAGTGCAGGTGAACAGTTCCAGGAAAAGCCAGAGGTATGTAGGTTTGAGCTGGCTCATTCCAAAATTGCCCAGATATATGCAGAAGTGGTGCCAGGATGCTTATTTCTTAATTAGAGATGCCAAAGACAAAAAGGAACAATGCTTTAATTGATCTTGGAATTGTAATGAAGTTTTCAGAAAAAAAAGATTGATAATACAGCAGAGTATTTGACTGACCAATACATGAAACATCTCCAGTTCAAAATGTAACAATAACCATACAAATTACCAGCAAAAAGAAGGACAGAATTAGGTAAAAGCAACAGCCATTCTCTATGACAATTATTCTTAGTTGTACGGCTCTTAGCAATGGGGGTAAAGAAGAAAATTTGTGTCCAGAATTAGACTAAGAGTGAGGCTTTTTTATATAGAATTTTTTGTGTGAAGCATTGTACATTGCAAGAGGAAAAGAAATGGCTTTAAATCTCTGATTTTTTTCATTTCTCTCCATCTTCTTTTGAGTCAAATTGAAAGAGGGAGGTAGATTTGGGTATCTATGACTTGAAACAACAATGAAAATGATAGCTGCTCATTCCAGAAATCAACCTTGTTCTCTCAAATCCCCATCTCCCTGTCTCTTACACTGGGAATCTTCCCATTGCTTGAGGGGTGGTGTTAACTAAAGTGTGTCACCCTGAGGCGCCCTCTCAGAACACACTTGCCTCTCATTTAATCTACTTTGGAAGCCCATCTACTTAGGGTGACTTTGATCACACAGCACACTGTGGTGGCACACACTGACCCAATAAAGCTGCTACTGTGGGTCTTCCTGTCATTCCTTACTTAGCTTCAGTGACCAGCTCCTCAAACAGCTCAGCAAGCTACAGAACATTTTAAACTTTTCTCTGTTATTCACCTCCTCACCCCTTTTTCTTCCACATAACAGCTTCTTCAGAGGCAGGATCCTTGCTTGGGGTTTAAAAGAATTTAATGTATTAAAATTTATTAGCCTTTCAAAGTTGCATTATTATGAATCTATGTGATGCCTGTAGATTGAGCATGTAATTATGACAGCCTAATGTTACAGGAGCCATCTTCAAGGTGTGAATGAGTTTATATTTATCTCTCTCTGGGTAGAGAAGCTGCCTATCATGGGTGATAATAGTTTTCACTAGTTGGTTCTGGAACCGACTGGCATAGAACATGTTGTGGTTTGAGGGAGAAATGGCCCCCATAAGCTCCCATATTTGAACACTTTATCCCCAAAAGGTGGTGCTTTTTGAAGAAGTTGCAAAACCTTTAGGAGGCAGAGAATTGCTGGAGGAAGTATGTCACTGAGGATAGGCTCTTAGAATCTACAGACTCACCTGACTTCCTGTTCTCTCTCTGCTCCCTAACTCTTGATGCAATGTGGCCAGCAAACCTCACACTCATGTTGCTATGTCTTCCCTTTAGCTATTGAACTAATCCCTCTGAAATGCTGAGCCAAATTAAACCTTCTCTCCCTTGAGTTGTTTTTGTCATGATGCTTTTTGCTTGCTTGTTTATATGTCATAATGCTTTCTCACTGAAACCAGAAAGAAACCATGACATTTTACAAGTATAGACATGAAATAAACATAAAACCAACCTTCAGAAGGACAAATGTCCAAGGATTAGGACATATTTAAGATATTGAAATAGCGACGGAGACCTGATCTCGGCGCTAGGAGAGCCAGCGAGGGGTGAGTTG
>JABTXL010020403.1:25464-38774 GCA_025134845.1 Neodon shergylaensis | reverse complement strand
AATCAACAAAATAGAAACACAGAAAACAATCCAAAGAATCAATGAAACAAAAAGCTGGTTCCTGGAGAAAATCAACAAGATTGATAAACCTCTATCCAAACTAATTAAACGGCAGAGAGAGAATATGCAAATTAATAAGATCAGAAATGAAAAGGGCGACATAACCACAGACACAGAGGAAATTCAGAGAATCATTAGATCTTACTACAAAAGCCTGTATGCCACAAAACTGGAAAATGTAAAGAAATGGACACTTTTTTAGATAAATACCATTTACCAAAGTTAAACCAGGACCAGCTGAACAATCTAAATAGACCTGTTAGTCGTGAAGAATTAGAATTTGTTATCAAAAACCTCCCTACCAAAAAGAGCCCAGGTCTAGATGGCTTCAATGCGGAATTCTACCAGAACTTCCAAGAAGACCTAATACCTATACTCCTTACTGTATTTCACAATATAGAAACAGAAGAGTCATTACCAAATTCCTTTTATGAAGCTACAGTGACTCTGATACCAAAACCACACAAAGACTCTACCAGGAAAGAGAATTACAGGCCAATCTCACTCATGAACATTGACGCAAAAATCCTCAACAAAATACTGGCAAACCGAATCCAAGAACACATTAGAAAAATTATCCATTATGATCAAGTAGGCTTTATCCCAGAGATGCAGGGCTGGTTCAACATACGAAAATCTATCAATGTAATTCATCATATAAATAAGCTGAAAGAAAAAACCATATGATCATTTCATTAGATGCTGAAAAAGCATTTGACAAAATTCAACATCCCTTTATGATAAAAGTCTTGGAGAGATTAGGGATATAAGGGTTATACCTAAATATAATAAAAGCTATATACAGCAAGCCGACAGATAACATCAAATTAAACGGAGAGAAATTCAAAGCCATCCCACTAAACTCAGGAACACGACAAGGCTGTCCACTCTCGCCATATCTCTTCAATATAGTGCTTGAAATTCTAGCAATAGCAATAAGACAACATAAGGGGATCAAGGGGATTCGAATTGGAAAAGAAGAAGTTAAACTTTCGTTATTTGCAGATGATATGATAGTGTACATAAGTGACCCCCAAAACTCCACCAAAGAACTCCTACAGCTGATAAACACCTTTAGTAATGTGGCAGGATACAAGATCAACTCCAAAAAACCAGTCGCCCTCTTATACACAAAGGATATGGAAGCAGAGAGGGAAATCAGAGAAACTTCACCTTTCACGATAGCCACAAACAGTATAAAATATCTTGGGGTAACTCTAACCAAGGAAGTAAAAGACCTATTTGACAAGAACTTTAAGGCATTGAAGAAAGAAATTGAAGAGAATACCAGAAAATGGAAGGACGTCCCTTGGTCTTGGATTGGAAGGATCAACATAGTAAAAATGGCAATTCTACCAAAGGCAATTTATAGATTCAATGCAATCCCCATCAAGTTCCCAGCAAAATTCTTCACAGATCTTGAAAGGACAATAATCAACTTTATATGGAAAAACAAAAAACCCAGGATAGCCAAAACAATCCTATACATTAAAGGATCTTCTGGTGGCATTACCATCCCCGACTTCAAACTCTATTACAGAGCTACAGTAATGAAAACAGTGTGGTACTGGCATAAAAACAGTGAAGTCGATCAATGGAATCGAATAGAAGACCCAAATTTTAACCCACAAACCTATGATCACCTCATTTTCGATAAAGGAGCTAAAAGTATACAATGGAGGAAAGAAAGCATCTTCAACAAATGGTGCTGGCACAACTGGATATCAACATGTAGAAGAATGAAAATAGACCCATATCTATCACCTTGCAGAAAACTCAGGTCCAAATGGATCAAGGACCTCAATATTAGTCCGAGCACACTGAACCTGATAGAAGAGAAAGTGGGAAGCACCCTACAACAAATGGGCACAGGAGATCGCTTTCTAAGCATAACCCCAGCAGCACAGACATTAAGGGCAACATTGAATAAATGGGACCTACTAAAACTGAGAAGCATCTGTAAAGCAAAGGACACTGTCACTAAGACAAAAAGGCAACCCACTGACTGGGAGAAGATCTTCACCAACCCCGCAACAGACAAAGGTCTGATCTCCAAAATTTATAGAGAACTCAAGAAACTACACTTCAAAATGCTAATTAACCCAATTAAAAAATGGGGCACTGAACTGAACAGAGAATTCTCAACAGAAGAAGTTCAAATGGCCAAAAGACACTTAAGGTCATGCTCAACCTCCTTAGCGATTAGGGAGATGCAAATCAAAACAACTTTGAGATATCATCTTACACCTGTCAGAATGGCTAAAATCAAAAACACAAATGATAGCCTTTGCTGGAGAGGCTGTGGAGGAAGGGGTACCCTCATCCATTGCTGGTGGGAATGCAATCTCGTGCAACCACTTTGGAAATCAGTGTTTCGGTTTCTCAGGAAATTCGGTATCAACCTACCCCTGGACCCAGCAATACCACTCTTGGGAATATACCCAAGAGATGCCCTATCACATGACAAAAGCATTTGTTCAACTATGTTCATAGCAGTATTATTTGTAATAGCCAGAACCTGGAAACAACCTAGATGCCCTTCAATGGAAGAATGGATGAAGAAAGTGTGGAATATATACACATTAGAGTACTACGCTGCGGTAAAAAACAATGACTTCTCGAATTTTGCATGCAAATGGATGGAAATAGAAAACACTATCCTGAGTGACGTATCCCAGACCCAAAGAGAGGAACATGGGATGTACTCACTCATAATTGGTTTCTAGCCATAAATAACGGTCACGGAGTATATAGTGGTGAACCTAAAGAAGCTAAATAAGATGGTGAACCCAAAGAAAAACATATAACTATCCTCTTGGATACGGGAAGTAGACAAAATTGAGTGGAGAAAATTTGGGACCTTGGGGGTGGGGTGGGATGGGAGTATGGGGGATGGGGAGAGAAAAGTGAGAGGGGGAGGATGAGGGAAACTTGGGGAAACAGGATGATTGGGATAAGGAAGGTTGGATAGGGGAGCACGGAAGCTCAATTCTTAATGAAGGGAGCCACCTTAGGGTTGGCAAGAGACTTGAACCTAGAGTGGCTCCCGGGATTACAAGGCGAGGTCCCCAGTTAGTTCCTTGGGCAGCTGAGGATAGGGAACCTGAAATGACCCTATCCCATAGCAATGCTGACGAATATCTTGCATATCACCATAGAACCTTCAGCTGGTGATGGATGGAGATAGTCACCTAGACCCACACTGGAGCACCGGACTGAGCTCCCATGTTCCCAATGAGGAGCGGATGGAGGGAGAACATGAGCAAGGAAGTCACGACCACAAGGGGTGCACCCAACCACTGAGACAGTGTGACTGATCTTTTGGGAGCTCACCAAGGCCAGCTGGACCGTGACAGAAGAAGCATGGGATAAAACCAGACTCTCTGAACATGGCGAACAATGGGGGCTGATGAGAAGCTGGGGACAATGGCCCGGGGTTTTGATCCTACTTCAAGTTCGGGCTTTGTGGGAGCCTAGCCACCTTGGATGTTCACCTTCCTAGACATGGACAGAGGGAGGAGGTCCTTGGACTTTCCACAGGACAGGGAACCCTGACTGCTCTTTGGACTGTAGAGGGAGGGGGAGAGGAGCGGGGGGACGGGGAGAAGGGTGGGACGAGGGGGAGGGAAATGGGAGGCCGGGAGGAGGCGGAAACTTTTTTTTCTTTTCTTTTTCTCAATAAAAAAAAAGATATTGAACTAGCATTTCACTTCTATTCTCTCGAGACTATTAAAGATACTATTTAACAAAGGAAAAACAAATCATACAAGGTCACCTAAAAAGTAGTGCCTCTTGCCAAGTAACACAGTTTTAATCCTGAGAACATGTGAATGGAGCACACAGCAGAGAACCAGGTCTTCAAAGAGATATATCCAAGTACTAGCCCCCACTGAGAGGGATCATATTTCAAATAAAAATCTTTGCAAATAGAAGCTTAAATTCACAAAAATGTGTCATCTCAAGTAAGGATGGCCTTTAAATTCAATGGAAAACCCCTGTATCAAAAGGGTCATACAGAAAAACCGTGGTAAACTCAAACAAGAATGCAGACATTGAGAGAAGTGATACAAAGTGAGAAATGTCAAGAGCCACCCGTCATAGGACTTCTTGAAGAAGTAGGGCCACACCAACACATTAATTCCAGGTCCTATTCTCAGTAACAGAATAAATATCAACCTCTTTCAAGTACATGGTTTAATAATAAATTTTTAATCCAGCTCTTGGAATGAATGCATTTGAAAAAGGGATGGTTTGGAAAGTCCTTCTGTTTATGTTTCCTTTTATAGGTTAATGAATAAAGTTGTTTCCAGCCAGTAGCTTAGCTGAAAAGACACAGGTGGGAAAAGTAAATAATGCTGGGAGAAAGAAGTCACTGAGAAGCCATGTAGAAACAACTAGGGAAACAACCTTCTCTGGAGCCGCCAAAAGTATGTTGGTAAAACATGAACTAGTGGTGATACAGATAAATGCAGATGGTTTAGTTTAGCGTAAGTGAGGAATCTAGAAATCTGGCTGATCTATGGGCCAAACAGTTTTGCAAATAATATAGGGTTTATTTGATTATTTTAAGTCAAGTTGGTTGGGAAGCTAAATAATGAGTGGCCTCCACTAACAAAAAGTTATGAAGATTCATTGACTATCCTAATATGGATTGTCTGGGTGAACTTTATATTGTGTGAACAAATTAACTACTCATACAAGAAATGGAAGTAACTATAGGCCAAGTCTAACGAGGTGAATCAATGAAGTTTATTGGGGATTACTTACAGGAATATGGGTGAGAGAGCACTTACAGGAGGAGAAATGACTCAATGACAGTTAGTTTACCAAGGCCCATCCAAGCATGGATAATAGTACATTAAAGTTCACAACCTGGAACTCACTGTGAAGTCTTTAGGCAGTTCAGTGAATCTGCTCTGGTTCAAAGACTCTCTATAGCTCCTTTGAGTTGCTTACTTTCTATCTTAAGGAGTTTCCCCGCAGGATAGAGTCTACCAATCAAGAATCAATGTTGGCACTAATGATCGTTATATGGGAAAGAGGAAGGGTCAGAGTAAGATAAGAAGGTGCAATTATGGACTCACACAGGAGAGAGAAAAGAGAAGGAGAGGGAGTATGAGGGCACTACCCTGTAGGCTTTCAAATGAAGGAGGGGACTTGATCTAAGAAGGTGGGTGACTTTTGTGTCAAAAAAGAACTAGAAAAGGATTCTACCAATACCTTTGATAAGGAAGACAGCCGCAACAACATCCTATTGATTTTGCCTATAGATATAGACAACAAATTTATATTTTCAGTCCCTGTTACTGTTACCATAGAAACAGATGTTATAACATTAACACCCTTCAGCTGTGGCTATGGGTTAATGTTGATAAACTGCTGAGATCTTAATTGTCTAATAACACTCTCTTTGGGTCAGTACACTTAGATATAAGTAGAAACCCACTTGTCATCTTGAAGAACAGCCAATAGACCCTCCATTTGTGCCTGGAGCAGGAGCTGTCTAAAAGTCAAGCTGCCCCTTCTCATTACACTCCCTAGTCAAAGAAGAGCCTGGGCTCTGGCTGCAGAGGTAAGTCCAGCCACAGCTGTTTCCACAGTCACTAATCCTGTCTCTGCCACAAAATCTCCAAGTAGCTAGCACAAGCATTGGAAGCTCCTCCTCAGAGAGAGCCAAGCCAGAGTGTGTCACTTATAACATTTTCCCTGGAGTTATCCTCACTATGAACAAAGGGAGGCATGTTTCCCAAGAGTCTCAGCAAGAAGTTTCACTAATGTAACAAAAGGCTTATGACAGATCTTTGGGGAAGCACTATAACTAACAGAGTTGGGAGCTAATGCATCTTGCAGGAAGTGATTATGTCAATCTACACAGGCACATCTGCCTCTCTTCTGATCATATGAGCAGGATGCCTGCTGGTTTGGGAAGCATCTCATCTGGGGTTGTAATACCAGGGCATCAACGTGAACTCTTTGCTAGTCTTCTTCTTCAGAGTGGTCTCTGTCTCAGGTACAGTGGGATGAACCACTTACAGGAATAACAGAAAAATATCAAGAGCATGCAGCTTGAGGGATATCATACATGGCCAAAATTCCATAGGCAGCAACATGAAAGCAGATGAAGAATTCTGAGCATCAAAGGAAGCTGATGACCTAATACCAAAGCTAAGGCTTGTAACACCATGAGGAGTTGCAGAGTTCCAGAGAGTAATTTCTGTTATATTCAGGAAGAAGCTAAGACTTCCAAAGATGCCTTTCATAATTAGAAATTAGATAAAACTGAGACTATGCCAAATAAGAGGCAGTGAGGAGACAAAGGTGATCACTGAGCAATGAAGAACCCCAAATCCCAATGCCAGAAGGATACTGAGAGCAAATTAAAGCCACAAATCCTGGCTGCCAGAGCTAAGGAGCTGGAATTCCATTTCCATCCCAAGTAATGAATTGTCGATGCCTTGAGCATCTACCTTGATGCATCTTTGCCTTGAGCATCTGGAGCAATATTTCTTTGCCTTAATCATCTATAGCAATGCATCTCTACCTTGATTATCTGCACCTATGCCCCTCTAAAATGAGAATTTACAGAAATTAATATCTGGCTTTAAAAGCAATATACTATTGTGATAGGCCAACCATTGCATGTTTCCTTTGGATGTACACTTTTATGTAATTACCCCCTAAATTTGATATTTAGACCGGAGCACAAACAGACTGCACTGTTGCCAGTTTCCCCATCCTGGAATAAATCAGTAGCCCTCTGGACATATCCACCAGGTGACTTGAGTAGAGGAAGCATAAGCATTCACCTTTGAATGTCTCTCATCTTGATCTCCCCAACATTTCTTTTAAAGTTATACCATTCCTTATACTGATCCAGAATATTTGCTCATAGCTCAATATATTTTTTACCAACTTTCTTGTTCTTCAGACATGGCTAGTCAGTAAGGTGCTATCCATACAAACAAGTAAACATAAATTTGATCCCATCATCCATGTGAAAAAATCTGGGCATTACAGATATGCACCCATCACACAGTCCTGAACAGACAGCCATGCCTGGGTCTCTGGACAGAGAGTAACTAAGTAATACACTCAGGGTTAACTCTGGCCTCTGCATGCATGCATAGACAATTCCAGAAAAAATTACACTCATCATTTTAAACAACTCTCTTTTGAATATCTAAATATACACATTTCTGTGTAGGAGATTTGAACTTTATTTTGACTGCTCTTTGGCATGCCTCGCACAATGACATTAGAATAAATCTTTCTGCAAGTATGCTGTCCACTATCTCATTTGGTCTCTTGCTTCCTGCCTCCTCTCTTCCTAAAAGATAAGAAAGCTAGGATCAGAGATGTTACACAGTCTAACAAAGTTCCAAGAGAAAGGAAGGATGGAACCAGGATCTGAATTCATTACCAACGTCTACAATCTTAACCAAGGAACTGACTGCACTACCTATTTTCTTTGCCCTGAGAATGAACCCACACTCTGAGGACCTGGAAGGCAAGTTCACACTGCATCTACCCCACATGGAACCTTGACAGATGTGGAGAGCATTATGATGGCCCTCTCTTTACTGATGCAATGCCAACTTTCTCCTCTGTACTTCATGTCCCAGCTGGCCACCCACTTCAGGGGTTCCTGAATAATAAACTTTCTACTTTCCTTCAAAATATAAACCAGAAAATCAGCATGTAAGTGTGACATCCCACCACCCCCACAAGGAGTTAAACTGATGGTGTAGATTACAGTGAGCAGGATTGACCTTCTACAGAAGGGAAAGTCTCTGCTCTACTTAATAAAAGTCTCATAGAAAGTAATGTAGATCTGTGTCCCTACAACCTTGGAGGTTTTCACAAGCTAGAAATACAGATTTCTACCTGAATTTGCCAAATTATTCATAATGATGGATGGCTATTCTTAGTTGTCAACTTGACTACATCTAGAATTAACTCGATCCATAATGACTGGGCATTCTTATGGGGGTTCTTTCTTCTTAATTACAGTTTTGAAGTGGTAAGAAACCCTCCTAATCTGGATCTTTGTGATAGGACTCTTTTGAGGTGGGAAGAGGTTCTTTTGTCTGGGCCATAATTTCTACTGGCAGCTTATATAAAGAAGTGGAAGAAGGAATCACTTTCTCAGCCTGTTTGCCCTCATGGGCAAGGCTATTCCCTCACTGGCATTAACACCTACTTCCTTGGAATTCTGGTGTGTACCAAAGACTAGCTGAGACACTCAGAATCTAAGACTGAATACCTACTCTGCTTTGGACTTTCCTTTCATTGTGGGAATAATAAAACCACAACCTATAAACCATTGTGTTAAAACTTTTCTATACATTCTATTACTTTACAGAACCATGACTATTAAAAATGTTACTGAATGAAATAATAGTAACAATGAGTAACTCATGGGCCAGGGAGTTATCACAGTGGGCAAAATACTTGCCATCAATTTGAAAGGTACTGTGAATGAATTCTCAGAATCTACTTAAAATCAGTATGGGTTTAAGCATCTGCAAGCCCGGTTCTCTTGACAAGAGGTGGGAGGTGGAGACAGGAGACTCTTCAGAATCTAGCTAGTCAACTAGCCTTGAATAAGCAACAAAAACAGCATAGAGAGCCTATCAAACAAAATAGAAGGCAATGACTGACATGTTGGATTGTCCTCTGATCTCCACAAGCCCACATGCTTACTGTGGCAATGCCCACCTGCACTCACACACATGAATGCACACACACACGCACACACACATATGCACACAAAAACAAAAATGAAAGAAACAACTTCCATATGTATGAGTGCTCACATAAATATCCCTACTCCCCTGTAGGCCAAGTCTGGCCCTAGTCAGCATCTCTTTGATCTAGAGTCAACTACAGATCCATACTTACACACCAGTTAGACCACCTGTTCAAGAAAAATCAGTAAGCATCTGGTTTAATGAGAAAAGCTCTCTCAAAAATGTGTGTGTGTGTACATATGCATTGTCAGTCTGTCTTATATGTACCTATCTTGAGGACTCATGTTTTTATTAACTTCTAATATGGGAGGCCTTGGTTTGTTTAATTTGTCTTACCTAATGAACACAAGGAAAGCCAGGCATTCTAGGGCAAGGCCATATTTAGATATTAAAGCAGCCAATGCCCAGGAAACAAAGTAGGTCACATCTGATGCTGCTTAACATTCAAGTTCAATGAGAATTTATGGATCCAACATCTTTCTTTATAAGACATACTCTAGACCAACCCCATTCTTGTGCAGGCCACACAAAGAAAGCACCAACATTTTCTAGAAATTCATTCCCTTGCTAGCCACCAGGAAGAGGCTAATAAGACTGATGCCAAGGGCAGGCACATTGGATCAACAGATAAAGTCATCTTCCACTAAGCTACATGACCTGAGTTCAAGCCAGAGACCCAGAGAGTAGAAGGAGGAACATAAGTCTGGACAGTTGTCTTCTGACCTCCACATGCATGCATGCATCTGTTTGTGCATGCACATGTTAATAAATTATATTAATAAATGTAAGTTGGAAAAGTCTAAGGCCAGGTCTCCATTCACCTCTGAACAGAAGCTGAAGAGATGTGAAGAGCAGGCACTTTGGGTGTATTTGATTTTCCTACACTATCTGAGCAGATTAGAACTGGGAGCTTTCTGAAAGATTAAAAGTTAGAATCTTTTCTTCCTGTGGTTTCTGTTAGAAGAGCAATGAGCAACCAATGTGCAAAAAGGTATGAGGGGGGGAACAGAAATTCTAATCTTAAAGCTTTCTCACAGACAGTAAGGACAATGAAACTTCCAGAAGATTCTAAAAGAATTTGGAGCCAAAATAGTCATTGATAGTGAATGAAGAGAATTGGGTAGAAATATGCCATGTACATTATCTCAATTGCAAGCTGGGTGTTCTTTGGTGGTTTTTAATTAAGCTAGGATGTACATGATGAGGCTTTTTATTGCTATTTTAATAATCATTTACTTTAATGTACATTAACAAAATTTTTACACATCAAGCTTGTGGATTTTATTTTCTTATAATGACACTAAAGGAGTTTTTAAGAGAAAGTAAAGGAGGCTTTATTGGCACCATACATCAGCCAGATGAGGCAGACGGCTGCTGCAGGAAAGTAGGCCTGGTGAAGAAAATATACTCAGTAAATAATCCATTTAGACATTGCCAGTTGGTTAAAACTGCAACCATGTATGGATTGCCAAAATAAAAAAAAAGCATCCTGCTCATGAGAAAGACAGAGAGAAAGGAAAAAGAGGGAAAAAAGAACAGATCATCAGTTGAGAATAAGAACCAGAGAAGGAAACAACAGCTTCTTTGTTGACACTAACCTCTTCTGTGAGGTCATCTCCCTTCCTTCAAATAAAAGACATTGCCCCAACTCTGCCCTGCTGTAAGCTAGGACCAGTACTCAAGAACAGTTTTAAGCTCCTACACTAAGGCGACCCACGCAGAGCGGTGAGGGCCTGCCTGCCAGGCAGGACCCAAGGTCCCCAGTAAGGGAGCCGGGCACCTCAAGCTTGTGCTCCTGGCTCTCCTGTGCTCTCCTGGACTCCGCCCCGCCTGCCACATTCTTCCTTTTGTCCCCAGAGCATTGGGCCATAGGTGCTGAATTCCATCTGGACAGGTGAGTGTGTGCTATCCAGGCGCTCTGTCCCAGGGGAGAGAACAACCCCACTCCCCCAGCTCCTTCTGCAGGGCCTTCTTTCTTACTCACGACCGAGCCTCTCAGCACCCTCCCCCAACCCGGCCCTGCTGTAAGGGAGGACCAGTGCCCAAGGTCAGTGTTAAGCTCCTATGCTGCCTGCATCTCAATAGCCTGCCTGCAGCTAGCAAGGCAGGCCCTTTGTTTACAAGCTACCCAAGCAGCAGGGAGACCCAATCCGGGCACCAGGAGAGACATCATTAGGGCATTAGGAGAGCCATCAATGGGGAGTGACATCACTGAGAAGGTACATCAAGGGGCAAGGAGACCCGATCCTGTTAAAGAAGACCCATAGGGGAGCATTTGGAAGAAGAGATGGGCAGGAGCCAATGCAAGAATTCACCCTGCAATCTGAAGAACAACATGAAACCACCAGAACCCAGCGACCTCACAACAGGAGCACAGGAACACTTTAACCAAGAAGAAGCAGAAAATATTGACTTTATGAAAGTGATTGACGCCCTTAAGCAGCATGTAAAAAATGCCCTTGTAGAAATGGATGAGAAGTATAACAGAAAGTTTGAAGAATTGAATAAATCAGTGAATGATACCCTAGGAAACCAAGGAAAAACAATCAAACAGATAATGGAAACAGTTCAAGACTAGAAAACTGAAATGGAGGCAAAGAAGAAAACACAATCAGAGGGCCAGCTGGACATAGAAAACTTAGGTAAATGAATAGAGACTACAGAAACAAGCATAACCAGCAGAATACAAGAGATAGAAGAAAGAATCTCAGATGCTGAAGATAACATAGAGAAAATAAACACACTGATCAAAGAAACAGGAAGTCCAACAAGTTCTCATCACAAAACATTCAGGAAATATGGGACACAATAAAAAGACCAAACCTAAGAATAATTGGAGTAGAAGAAGGTGAAGAAGTGAAACTCAACGGTCCAGAAAATATATATAATAAAATTATAGAAGAAAACTTTCCCAACTTAAAGAAGGATGTACCTATGAGGGTCCAAGAATCATACAGAACACCGAATAGGCTGGATCAAAAAAAAAATCCCCTCGCCATATAATAATCAAAACACAAAGCATTCAGAATAAAGAAAGAATATTAAGAGCCGCAAAGGAAAAAGGCCAAGTCACTTATAAAGGCAAACCTATCAGACTTACACCCGACATCTCTGTAGAAACCATGAAAGCCAGAAGGTCCTGGATAGATGTACTACAAAAGCTAAGAGACCATGGATGCAAGCCCAGACTACTATACCCAGCCAAGCTTTCGTTCACTATAATTTGAGAAAACAAAATTTTCCATGATAAAAACAAATTTAAATAATACGTAGCCACAAATCCAGCTTTACAGAAAGTAATAGAAGGAAAATCACTAACCAAGGAGTCCAACAATGACCACAATAACTCAGACATCTAGAGACCCTTCACCAGCGCAACTCAAGGAAGGGAAACACACAAACTCTACTACTAAAAAAGTGAACGGTGTTAGCAACCACTGGTCATAAATATCACTTAATATCAATGGGCTCAACTCACCTATAAAAAGGCACAGGCTAAAAGATTGGATAAGAAAACATGATCCAACATTCTGCTGTTTACAAGAAACACACCTCAACCACAAAGACAGGGACCTACTCAGAGTAAAGGGCTGGGAAAAGGCTTATCAAACAAATGGACCTGAGAAACAAGCAGGTGTGGCCATACTAATTTCTAACAAAGTTGACTTCAAACTTAAATCAATCAGAAGAGATGGAGAGGGACATTTTATACTCATAACAGGAACAATTCATCAGGATGAAGTCTCAATCCTAAATATCTATGCCCCTAATTTAAAAGCACCCACATACGTAAAAGAAACATTACTAAAACTCAAAGCAGCCATCAAACCGCACACACTAATAGTAGGAGACTTCAACACTCCTATCTCACCATTGGACAGGTCAATCAGACAGAAACCTAACAGAGAAATTAGAGAATTAAAGGAGGTAATGAATCAATTGGACTTAACAGACATCTATAGAATATTCCACCCAAATAGGAAAGAATATACCTACTTCTCTGCAGCTCATGGAACCTTCTCAAAAATTGACCACATACTCGGTAACAAAGCAACCTTCCACAGTTACAAAAAATATTAGTAACCACATGTGTCTTATCAGATCACCATGGATTAAAATTAGAATTCAACAACAATGCTACCCTCAGAAAGCCTACAAACTCATGGAAACTGAATAGCCAACTACTGAACCACACCTGGATCAAGGAGGAAATAAAGAGAGAAATTAAAGTCTTCCTTGAATTCAATGAAAATAAAGAAACAACATACTCAGACTTATGGGACACTATGAAAGCAGTCCTGAGAGGAAAGTTCATAGCACTAAGTGCCCACTTAAAGAAAACAGAGAAAGCACACATTGGAGACTTAACAGCCCACCTGAAAGCTCTTGAAAAAAAAGAAGCAGACTCACCTAGGAGGAGTAGAAGACTAGAAATGATCAAACTGAGGGCTGAAATCAACAAAATAGAAACACAGAAAACAATCCAAAGAATCAATGAAA
>JABTXL010020403.1:0-14833 GCA_025134845.1 Neodon shergylaensis | reverse complement strand
TTGTCAGAATGGCTAAAATCAAAAACACCAATGATAGCCTTTGCTGGAGAGGTTGTGGAGAAAGGGGTACACTCATCCATTGCTGGTGGGAAAGCAAACTTGTGCAACCACTCTGGAATGCCGTGTGGATGTTTCTCAGGATATTCGGAATCAACCTATCCCTGGACCCAGCAATACCACTCTTGGGAATATACCCAAGAGAGGCCTTATCGTACAACAAAAGTATATGCTCTACTATGTTCATAGCAGCATTGTTTGTAATAGCCAGAACCTGGAAACAACCTAGATGCCCTGCAATTGAAGAATGGATGAAGAAAGTATGGAATATATACATATTGGAGTATTACTCCGCAGTAAAAAACAAGGACTGCTTGAAGTTTGCAGGCAAATGGATGGAAATAGAAAACACTATCCTGAGTGAGGTAAGCCAGACCCAAAAAGAGGAACATGGGATGTACTCACTCATATTTGGTTTCTAGCCATAAATAAAGGACATTGAGCCTATAACTCAGGTTCTAAGAGAAGCTAAATAAGAAGGAGAACCCAAAGAAAAACATATAGGCATCCTCCTGAACATTAACCTTCATCAGGCGATGAAAGGAGACAGAGTCAGGGACAGAGACCCTCATTGGAGCACCGGACTGAAATCTCAAGGTCCAAATCAGGAGCAGAAGGAGAGAGAGCACGAGCAAGGAACTCAGGACTGCGAGAGGTACACCCGCACAATAAGACAATGGGGATGTTCTATTGGGAACTCACCAAGGCAAGCTGGCCTGGGTCTGAAAAAGCCTGGGATAAAACCGGTCTTGCTGAACATAGTGGACAAGGAGGATTACTGAGACCTCAAGAACAATGGCAATGGGTTTTTGTTCCTACTGCACCTATTGGCTTTGTGGGAGCCTAGGCAGTTTGGATGATCACCTTACTAGACCTGGATGGAGGTGGGTGGACCTTGGACTTACCACAGGGCAGGCAACCCTGACTGCTCTTTGGGCTTACGAGGGACGGGGGACTTGATTGGGGGAGGGGGAGGGAAAGGGGAGGCGGAAGTGGGGAAGAGACAGAAATCTTTAATAAAAATAAAAATTAAAAAAAAAGAAAAATTCAAAAAAAAAGAACTCAAGAAACTAGTCCGTAAAAGGGTAAGCAACCCAATTATAAAATGGGGCACTGAGCTGAACAGAGATCTCTCAACAGAATATGTTCAAATGGCCAAAAGACACCTAAGGTCATGGTCAACTTCCTTAGCAATCAGGGAAATGCAAATCAAGACAACTTTAATATACCATCTTACACCTGTCAGATTGGCTAAAATCAAAAACACCAATGATAGCCTTTGCTGGAGAGGTTGTGGAGAAAGGGGTACACTCATCCACTGCTGGTGGGAATGCAAACTTGTGCAACCACTCTGGAAAGCAATGTGGAGGTTTCTCAGGAAATTCGGGATCAACCTTCCCCTGGACCCAGCAATACCACTCTTGGGAATATATCCAAGAGAGGCCTTATCTTACAACAAAAGTATATGCTCTACTATGTTCATAGCAGCATTGTTTGTAATAGCCAGAACCTGGAAACAACCTAGATGCCCTTCAATTGAAGAATGGATGAAGAAAGTATGGAATATATACATATTAGAGTACTACTCAGCAGTAAAAAACAAGGACTGCTTGAAGTTTGCAGGCAAATGGATGGAAATAGAAAGCACTAACCTGAGTGAGGTAAGCCAGACCCAAAAAGAGGAACATGGGATGTACTCACTCATATTTGGTTTCTAGCCATAAATAAAGGACATTGAGCCTATAATTCGGGTTCTTAGAGAAGCTAAATAAGAAGGAGAACACAAAGGAAAACATATAGGCATCCTCCTGAACATTAACCCTCATCAGGCGATGAAAGCAGACAGAGACAGAGACCCACATTGGAGCACCGGACTGAAACCTCAAGGTCCAAAGCAGAAGCATAAGGAGAGAGAGCACGAGCAAGGAACTCAGGACCACTAGGGGTGCACCCACACACTGAGACAATGGGGATGTTCTATCGGGATCTCACCAAGGCCAGCTGGCCTGGGTCTGAAAAAGCCTGGGTTAAAACTGGTCTCGCTCAACATAGCGGACAATGAGGACTACTGAGACCTCAAGAACAATGGCAATGGGTTTTTTTCCTACTGCACGTATTGGCTTTGTGGGAGCCTAGGCAGTTTGGATGCTCACCTTACTAGACCTGGATGGAGGTGGGTGGTCCCTGGACTTCCCACAGGACAGGGAACCCTGTTTGCTCTTTGTGCTGATGAGGGAGAGGAACTTGATTGGGGGAGTTGGAGGGAAAAGGGAGGTGGCGGTGGGGAAGAGACAGAAGTCTTTAATAAATAAATAAATAAAAATTTAAAAAGAAAAATAGAGAGTAATGTAATATGAAAAATTAAGCTGTATAAAGATACAGGGTGTCTTGATCCTGTATGGTGCTTTGTTGACTTTGAACTTTCTAAATGCTAATGTATAAAAAACAATAGCTACTGAGAGACATTAAGTTATGGAAACTGCTAAATTAAACCAAGCGATATATTTTAAGAATGCTTTTATTTTAAAATGTAAGTCAGAAATTATGCTGTGTTTGGAAAGCGGTTAAGCCTTTATTTTTACCAGAAACAAAAAGATATGGATCTCTTTAAAATAAATAAAGATAAGATTTTATAAAGGGAAAAAAAACCCAAATTATTATCTTAGATTTCCTTTTATGGTATGCAATGAGAGGATTTAGTTAAAGAAGGTATACTTCGAATGGATCTCTATTTCATATTATTATTTTTCTTTTTTGCTTTTGTTTTGCTTTATTTTTTTTGTTTGCTTGTTTTTTGGTTTTTCAAGACAGGGTCTCTCTGTGGTTTTGGAGCCTGTCCTAGAACTAGCTTTGCTAGACCAGGCAGGTCTCGAATTACAAAGATCCGCCTGCCTCTGCCTCCCAAGTGCTGGGATTAAAGGTCTGCGCCACCCCCACTCAGTTTGTTTTGTATTTTTATACAGGGTTTCTCTGTTTAGCTTTGGAAGTTGTCATAGAAGTCACTCTGTAGATAAGGCTGGTCTCAAACTCACAGAGATCCACCTGCCTTTGCCTGCCTCGTGCTAGGATTAAATACATGTGGCACGACCATCCGAGTAGTCAGTCTGAAGAGGCCAAATACTACAGTGAAGATCAAGCAAAAACCCTGTTTACAGCTCTTCTCTGAGACTGTTAAGCAGGTGCCTCTGTCTCCTGTGACTATATCTCTGTCTGTGTATCTTTATTTCTTTGTCTATCTCTCTGTCTTTTTCTCTGTCTCCTCCTCTCTCTGTCTTTCTTAAGTCCCCCTCTAGTTTTTTTATTTATTATAATTCTATCTCCACTCCTCCTCCCATTTACCTCTCAGCCCCCTTCACCTGCCCTTCCCTCTTCAGTCCTAAGACACCGAAAAACCCCTCTAGAGTCAAGTCTCATTCCAACCCTAAAAATGATTCCCTTAATTAAGATATCCACTTCCCTGCTTCCATATCCACACTTCCTCTTTATCAACCATCCCATTCCCACAAGCTCTCCCCAATACACCCCTCTCCCTTCTCTCTTCCCATCTCCCCTACCTCTATCCCACAACCACCCACTTGCTTCCAAACTTTTGCCTGGCAACCTTTTCTACTTCCAATATCTAGGAGATTAACTATATGTTTTTCTTTAGGATCACCTTTTTATTTAGCTTTAGCTTCTGTAGGATCATGCATTATAGGCTCAATGTCCTTTATGGCTAGAATCCACTTACGAGTGAGGCCTTACCATAATCATCCTTTTGGGTCTGGTTTATCTCACTCAGTAAAGTGTGGTCTATTTCAATCCATTTGCAGGCAAAATTCATTTTGTTACCACTGAGTAAAATCAAAAGTATCTATGCGCCACCCTTCTTTATCCATTCTTTATTGACAGGCCCCTAGGTAATTTCCTGGTTCTGTCTATTAAATAGTGCTACAATGAACATAATGGGACAAATGCTTTTGTAGTATGATTGGGCATCTCTTGGGTATATTCCCATGAGTAGAATTGGTGGGTTCTGAGGTAAGTTGACTCCCAATTTCCTGAGAAACTTACACACTGATTTGCAAAGTAGTTTCACATGTTTGCATTCTTGCCAACAAGGGATAAGTGTTCCTCTTAATATACATCCTTTCCAGCATAGTCTGTCATTGGTGATTTTGATTTTATCCATTCTGACATGTGTAAGATAATATTGCAGAGTTATTCTGATTTGCATTTCCCTGATTTCTAAAAAGTACAGGAAAGTTCTATGGAATAAAGACTGGTCACAATCAGTGTCTTAGACTAAGTCCTAAGATGAAAAAAAAAAATAATTAGGCTGCAATGAACACAATCAGACAAATTTTCTTGTGTGATAGATAACATGTTCCCATTCTAACTTAGCTTTGGGATTCCTAAGCATTGTATTCCTCATATGTCAGGCACAGTCTTCCTGTATTATAGTATTAGAAAAACTTTTTTCCAAAACTGTACACCCCGGCAAATAAAATAAAACAGCCAAACATTCAGCCCTAAACTGCAAAAAGGCAAAATAAAAAGAAAGAGAAAAGGATGAAAGAAAGACAAAGAAAGATAGAAAGCCTTAGAAACCTGTTCCTATAAATAACTACTTGACAGAATGATTGGATTTTGGCAGACAGAAGAACTTGTGTAATGATTATAGGAGGAACTATCAAAAAAAAGAAATTGCAGGTGTCTGGCCTTGCTAGATCTAAGTCCTTCAAAAATATATGATGAATGAGAACTGTATTGCAGGTGTCTGTCCTTTTTATATCTTAGTCCTCCAAAAGTTTAACAGCACCTGACTAACCATTTTCAGATATTTTAATCACCCTTAATAATGGTAAAATGAAATTCTCTCAGTTTTAGAAGATCCAGTTTATTAATTGATGTTTTCAGAGTTGTGATACTGAGGTTATATTTAGAAAGAGGTCTCCTGTGCCAATGTTTTCAAGTGCATTTCCCACTTTCTTTCCTATGAATGTCAGTATTGATGGTGATACATTGGGTTCTTTGATCCGTTTGCAGTTGAGATTGTGTATGGTGGGAGATATTTATCTATTTTTATTCTTTTACATGTTAATATCCAGTTATACCAGCATCATTTTCTGAATACACTTTCTTATACCATTTTATATTTTTTTTGCTTCTGTGTGAAAAATCAGGAGTTTGTAGGTGTGTGTATTGATATTCATGTTTTTATTCAATTCCATTGGCCCCCTGACTGTTTTTATGGCAATATCAGGCTGGTTTCAGTAGTGTAGCACTGTAGTAGAGTTTGAAGTCAGGAAATGTGATGCCCCCTGAAGTTCCTTTATTGTACAGAATTGTTTTGGCTATCTTGGGCTTTTAGGGTTTCAATAGGAGGTTGAGTATTGTTCTTTAATGGTTAGTGAAGAATTTTGCTGGGATTTGGTAGGCATTGCATTGAATCTGTAGATTGCTTTTGCTTAGATTGTCATTTTATTATGTTTATTATACCTACAAAAGAACATGGGAAACTGGGAAGCTTCTATAAAGAAAAAGACAAAACAGTAGCCTACAGAATGTGAAAAGATCTTCACCCAAAACATATCAGATGGGGACTGAACTACAAAACACATAAAGCACTCAAGAAACTGGTCATGAAAAGAACCAGTAATGTAATAAAAATGATGCATAGACCTAAACAAAGAACTCTTAACCAATAAATCTCAAATGGGTGAGAGACACTTAAGCAAATGCTCAACATGCTTAGCCATCAGAGAAATGAAAATCTAACAAGTATAAGATTCAATATTAAACATGTCAGCATGGCCAAAATAAAAGCACTGATGAAAACTTATGCTGGTGAGGCCATGGGGTAAAGAGAATATTCCTCCAAAACTGATGTTAGAACAAGCTAGTACAAAGGAAACCTCCAAAGATACAAAAGAATATCAGTGTCCACCTGTGTCCTATCAGATCACCACAGATTAATGTTAGAAGGCAACAACAATGCTACCCCCAGAAAGCCGACAAACTCATGGAAACGGAACAATCAACTACTGAACCACACCTGGGTCAAGGAAGAAATTAAGAAAGAAATTAAAGTCTTCCTTGAATTTAATGAAAATAAAGAGACAACATACTCAAACCTATGGGACACGATGAAAGCAGTGCTAAGAGGAAAGTTCATAGCACTAAGTGCCCACTTAAAGAATACAGAGAAAGAAATACATTGGGGACTTAACAGCACACCTGAAAGCTCTAGAAAAAAAAGAAGCAGTCGTGCCCAGGAGGAGTAGAAGACTGGAAATAATCAACTGAGGGCGGAAATCAACAAAATAGAAACAGAGAAAACAATCCAAAGAATCAATGAATCAAAAAGTTGGTTCTTGGAGAAAATCAACAAGATTGACAAACCCCTATCCAAACTAATTAAACGACAGAGAGAGAACACGCAAATAAATAAGATCAGAAATGAAAAGGGGGACATAACCACAGACACAGAGGAAATTCAGAGAATCATTAGATCTTACTACAAAAGCCTGTATGCCACAAAATTGGAAAATACAAAAGAAATGGACACTTTTTTAGATAAGTACCATATACCAAAGCTAAACCAAGACCAGGTGAACGATCTAGATAGACCTGTTAGTCATGAAGAATTAGAAACTGTTATCAAAAATCTCCCTTCGAAAAAAAGCCCAGGACCAGATGGTTTCAAAGCAGAATTCTACCAGAACTTCCAAGAAGAGCTGATACCTATACTCCTTAAAGTATTTCACAATATAGAAACAGAAGAGTCATTGCCAAATTCCTTTTACGAAGCTACAGTTACTCTGATACCAAAACCACACAAAGACCCAACCAAGAAAGAGAATTACAGGCCTATCTCACTCATGAATATAGACGCAAAAATTCTCAATAAAATATTAGCAAACCGAATCCAAGAACACATTAGAAAAATTATCCATTATGATCAAGTAGGCTTCATCCCAGAGATGCAGGGTTGGTTCAACATATGCAAATCTATCAATGTAATCCACCATATAAATAAACTGAAAGAAAAAAAACATATGATCATTTCATTAGATGCTGAAAAAGCATTCGACAAAATTCAACACCCCTTTATGATAAAGGTCTTGGAGAGATTAGGGATACAAGGGTCATACCTAAATATAATAAAATCTATTTACAGCAAGCCGACAGCTAACATTTAATTAAACGGAGAAAAACTCAAAGCCATCCCACTAAAATCAGGAACACGACAAGGATGTCCACTCTCTCCATACCTCTTCAATATAGTGCTTGAAGTTCTGGCAATAGCAGTAAGACAACATAAGGGGATCAAGGGGATTCGTATTGGAAAGGAAGAAGTTAAACTGTCATTATTTGCTGATGATATGATAGTATACATAAGCGACCCCAAAAACTCTACCAAAGAACTCCTACAGCTGATAAACACCTTTAGTAATGTGGCAGGATACAAGATCAACTCCAAAAAATCAGTTGCCTTCCTATACACTAAGGATAAAGAAACAGAGAGGGAAATCAGAGAAGCATCACCTTTCACGATCGCCACAAAGAGCATAAAATATCTTGGGGTAACCCTGACGAAGGAAGTGAAAGATCTATATGACAAGAACTTTAAGTCTTTGAAGAAAGAAATAGAAGAGGACACCAGAAAATGGAAGAATCTCCCTTGCTCTTGGATTGGGAGGATCAACATAGTAAAAATGGCAATTCTACCCAAAGCAATCTATAGATTCAATGAAATCCCCATCAAAATCCCATCAAAATTCTTCACAGATCTGGAGAAGACAATAATCAACTATATATGGAAAAACAAAAAACCCAGGATAGCCAAAACAATCTTATACAATAAGGGAACGTCTGGAGGCATTACCATCCCTGACTTCAAACTCTATTACAGAGCTACAATAGTGAAAACAGCTTGGTATTGGCATAAAAACAGAGAAGTCGACCAATGGAATCGAATAGAAGACCCTGACTTTAACCCACAAACCTATGAGCACCTAATTTTCGATAAAGAAGCTAAAAGTATACAATGGAAAAAAGAGAGCATCTTTAACAAATTGTGCTGGCAAAACTGGATGTCAATCTGTAGAAGAATGAAAATAGATCCATATCTATCACCATGCACAAAACTCACGTCCAAGTGGATTAAAGACCTCAATATCAAGCAGAACACACTGAACCTGAAAGAGAAAGTGGGAAGTACTCTACAACACGTGGGCACAGGAGACCACTTCCTAAGTACAACCCCAGCAGCACAGACAGTAAGGGCCTCATTGAATAAATGGGACCTCCTGAAACTGAGAAGCTTCTGTAAAGCAAAGGACACTGTCGCTAAGACAGAAAGGCAACCCACTGACTGGGAGAAGATCTTCACCAACCCCGCAACTGACAAAGGTCTGATCTCTAAAATATATAAAGAACTCAAGAAACTAGACCATAAAAGGCTAAGCAACCCAATTATAAAATGGGGCACTGAGCTGAACAGAGATCTCTCAACAGAATAAGTTCAAATGGCCAAAAGACACCTAAGGTCATGCTCAACTTCCTTAGCGATCAGGGAAATGCAAATCAAGACAACTTTAAGATACCATCTTACACCTGTCAGATTGGCTAAAATCAAAAACACCAATGATAGCCTTTGCTGGAGAGGTTGTGGAGAAAGGGGTACACTCATCCACTGCTGGTGGGAATGCAAACTTGTGCAACCACTCTGGAAAGCTGTGTGGAGGTTTCTCAGGAAATTCGGGATCAACCTACCACTGGACCCAGCAATACCACTCTTGGGAATATATCCAAGAGAGGCCTTATCTTACAACAAAAGTATATGCTCTACTATGTTCATAGCAGCATTGTTTGTAATAGCCAGAACCTGGAAACAACCTAGATGCCCTTCAATTGAAGAATGGATGAAGAAAGTATGGAATATATACATATTAGAATACTACTCAGCAGTAAAAAACAAGGACTTCTTGAAGTTTGCAGGCAAATGGATGGAAATAGAAAGCACTGTCCTGAGTGAGGTAAGCCAGACCCAAAAAGAGGAACAAGGGATGTACTCACTCATATTTGGTTTCTAGCCATAAATAAAGGACATTGAGCCTATAATTCGGGTTCTTAGAGAAGCTAAATAAGAAGGAGAACCCAAAGAAAAACATATAGGCATCCTCCTGAACATTAACCTTCATCAGGCGATGAAAGCAGACAGAGACAGAGACCCACATTGGAGCACCGAACTGAAACCTCAAGGTCCAAGCAGAAGGAGAGAGAGCACGAGCAAGGAACTCAGGACCACGAGGGTTGCACCCACACACTGAGACAATGGGGATGTTCTGTCGGGATCTCACCAAGGCCAGCTGGCCTGGGTCTGAAAAAGCCTGGGTTAAAACTGGTCTCGCTGAACATAGTGGACAATGAGGACTACTGAGACCTCAAGAACAATGGCAATGGGTTTTGATCCTACTGCATGTATTGGCTTTGTGGGAGCCTAGGCAGTTTGGATGCTCACCTTACTAGACCTGGATGGAGGTGGGTGGTCCCTGGACTTCCCACAGGACAGGGAACCCTGTTTGCTCTTTGTGCTGACGAGGGAGGGGTACTTGATTGGGGGCGTGGGAGGGAAATGGGAGGCGGCGGTGGGGAAGAAACAGAAGTCTTTAATAAATAAAAAAAAAAGAACAAGCTAGTAGAGTCACTTTAGAAATCTGTACAACAATTTCTCAGGAAATTAGGAAACAACCTACCTCAACACCCAACAGATCTATTTTTGGTATAAAACAAAAGATGCTCAATCGTACCACATAGACAGATGCTCAGCTATGTTAATAGTGGCATTATTTATCATAGCCAGAACCTGAATACCTAAATGCCCTTAGACTGAAGAATGAATAAAAAAAAGATGTGATACATTTACACAATGGAGTACTAGAGTGGAAAAAATAATGACATCTTGACATTTGTGGGCAAATGGATAGATCTAGAAAACACCATTTGAGTCAGATAACACTGACCCAGAAGACAAATAACACATAAATTCACACATAAGTGATGTTTATTTATTTATTCATTTATTTATATATTTATTATTATTATTTAATTAAAATTTCCACATCCTCCCCTCCTCACATTTTCCTCTTGCTACCCCATTGCCCCTTTCCCACCCTCTGCAGTCTAAAGAGCAGTAGGGGTTCCCTGCTCTGTTGGAAGTCCAAGGTCCTCCCCCCTCCATCCAGAACTAGGAAAGTGAGCATCCAAACAGACTAGGTTTCCACAAAGTCATTGCATTCAGTTGGATCAAAATCCAGTACCAATGTCCTTGGCTTCTCAGTCAGCACTCCTTGTGAGCCATATTCAGGGAGTCCACTTGGATCACATTCTCTATCATCCAGCTTGCCTTGGTGAGCTCCCTTTAGATCAGCCCCAGGGTCTCAGAGGGTGGGTGCACCCCTCATTTTCCTAACTTCCTTGTTCATGTTCTCCAACTTTGTTCTTCAAAACTTGGATTTTTGAAGGAAGCCAAGGTCACAAAGTGCTTATTTGCAGTTTACATGACAAAATGATGAACATCAGAGTGTCACTGTCCTGGTCAGTATACCCTTAATCAGATGAGTTTCTATCAGTACACTTGAAGGAAAATGGTGAGCTTAAAATCCCCCATTTCAAGGAAAGTGAATATAACCACCATTCTTAACAGGGTATTTATTGTCAGAAGCTCTCATAGGATCAATATTTTCCCTACCGTTTACTGAAGTTCAAATCTGGCACCCATGTATTAGGAATAGAGTCTGAGGTTCACTCCATAATAACAGGAATTAAATGGGCCCCTCACATGAAAGAAACATCTAAACCTCCTTTGAACAAACTGGAAAGACGTAGGACTCCCTTTGTTCAAGGATGAAGATCAGATATCTCCGTCATCAAATGGAGGGATGACTACCATTTTGCAGAAAGGAGTTTCTGAGACCCATGAGGCAGGGTAGATTTGAACAGAATGTGCAAATTTCATATAACCATGATCACAAATTGAATTGACTCCTATACCTCATAAGCTTCTAAAATGGCCTCACCATCTAACCCTTCTTTATAATTTAAAATTTCCATATCTCTATCTGAATCTGCAAGAGTCAAAGCATCAATATCAAGATTTACTAAGATGCTCTGGATTAGGCACAGTGTGGTTGACTACTAAGAATTCTGTGCAGTCAAATAGGACTGGGTGTGACTGAGCAATCTATTCCATGGCTACTTTAATTAAGGAAGTGGCATGGGTTCCTGGATTTGTCTACTATTCTTGCCTTCTGTGAACTAACCACAGGAACTAATGCTTTTTGGTCAATGGTGAAGTATTCCATGTGCCCTTCCTCAGAGGGAAATTTCTGAAAGACATTTGGGCCAAAAGGGGTATTTTAAGGCCTAAGTTATCAGAGCAAAATAAAAAAAAATGTTTTGGAAAGGAGACAGATCCTAGACCTTGTTGGGCAAATGGGAATGCAACTGCTTACCTTCTGTAAAGGCACTCTCTAGTCCTTCTCCAACTCTTCAGTTAACTGTATAAAATTCTTATCTCTGACAACTCTGTCTGAGGTTTAATGGCAACCATAGGGTTCTTCTTACAAGTTGAATTATAGTCCCTAGGTCTGTTCCCTCCTTAAACTGTGGATATCCTACACTGGTATAGACACTGAGGATAAGCTTATATTTGGTGTGCAGCTTGAAAACAGATGATCCTTGATCCAAGGTACTTTTTATTTTTCTGCCATGTAGCTTTAATCTTGAGTTCAACAAGAATCATTTGGTGGTCAGAAGCATGCGTCTTAGCCATTCATTTCTGAGGGAGAAGTTCTAGTCTCTATTATGTGGTATACCTGAATCAGCAATGAACACAAAGAGAAGCTTCTTTATGTTTCTAGTAACACAGAGTCATTCTCAAGTACCTGTCGGGCAGGTCTTAATATTTGAGATATTTTCAGTTAAAAGGTCAGTTTCTCACAGTTTACTTCATTTAACAGGCATGTCTCAGACTCCTCCATTAGAGACAAAGGAAGCTGTCTTTCCTTGTTTGAAGACAGCATATAAAAGCAATCCCTCCTTGGCAACGTATGAAAATAAAGCGCTACTGTGGTTGAAGAAAATAACTAAATCCATCTTCAGAAGAGAGGTCACCTCAATTAATGAATTAACTTAATTTAGAAGGGGTTATATAAGACATGATGGAGTTGTGAGCTGAAGGCCTGAACTGTTCTTGTTCTGGAATAAATCTGAATCCCCAGTGTAAATTAGAATAAATTATATGGCTCATTTACTTAAATGGTTTGCATTGATGGTCTCTTTGGAGCATTGGGGAAGTCTGAGGATTCTTTGCTTCTCAAGTTATGTCCCAGGATGCCTTCAGCATTGAGGATGTGCGTGACACCCTTGTTCTGATGTTATAAGTATGAGTTTTCTTTGGGCAAAAACAGAGTGTCTGAGTTTGCCTGGTTCTCAAAGGGATGTGTCTCAGTCTTCTTTTGAACACAGGGTAATGGCTGAAGCTTTTGTTCTGGACAGGTTATTAGTTTACTAGTAAAAGCTGTGAGTTACTTTGGCTCTAGATAGGAAAGATTGAGGCCTACTGGTACATTGGGGAAGATCTGAAACCCCCAGTAATGTTTCTTTTACAAACGTGGGTGCTTTTAAATTAGGGGCATAGATATTTAGGATTGATACTTCATCCTGTTGAATTTTTCCAGTTATGAGTATAAAATGTCCCTCTCCATCTTTTCTGATTGATTTAAGTTTGAAGTCAACTTTGTTAGAGATTAGTATGGCCACACCTGGTTGTTTCTTAGGTCCATTTGCTTGATAAGCCTTTTCCCAGCCCTTTACTCTGAGTAGGTGCCTGTCTTTGTGTTTGATATGTGTTTCTTGTAAACAGCAGAATGTTGGATCCTGTTTTCGTATCCACTCTCTTAGTCTGTGCCTTTTTATAGGTGAGTTGAGTCCATTGACATTAATTGATATTAATGACCAGTGGTTGTTAACTCCGGTCACTTTGTTAGTAGTAGAGTTTGTGTGTTTCCCTTCTTTGAATTGCGCTGGTGAAGGGTCTCTAGATGTCTGAGTTATTGTGATCATTGTTGGACTCCTTGGTTAGTGATTTTCCTTCTATTACTTTCTGTAGAGCTGGATTTGTGGCTACGTATTGTTTAAATTTGTTTTTATCCTGGAAAATTTTGTTTTCTCAATTTATAGTGACCGAAAGCTTGGCTGGGTATAGTAGTCTGGGCTTGCATCCGTGGTCTCTTCGTTTTTGTAGTACATCTATCCAGGACCTTCTGGCTTTCATGGTTTCCATAGAGAAGTCCGGTGTAAGTCTGATAGGTTTGCCTTTATAAGTAACTTGGCCTTTTTCCTTTGCGGCTCTTAATATTCTTTCTTTATTCTGAATGCTTTGTGTTTTGATTATTATATGGCGAGGAGATGTTTTTTTTTTTGATCCAGCCTATTTGGTGTTCTGTATGCTTCTTGGACACTCATAAGTACCTCCTTCTTTAGGTTGGGAAAGTTTTCTTCTATAATTTTATTAAATATATTTTCTGGACCGTTAAGTTGCACTTCTTCTCCTTCTTCTACTCCAATTATTCTTAGGTTTGGTCTTTTTATTGTGTCCCATATTTCCTGAATGTTTTGTGATGAGAACTTGTTGGACTTGCTGTTTTCTTTGATCAGTGCATTTATTTTCTCTATGTTATCTTCAGCATCCGAGATTCTTTCTTCTATCTCTTGTATTCTGCTGGTTATGCTTGTTTCTGTAGACTCTATTCGTTTACCTAAATTTTCCATGTCCAGCCGGCCCTCTGATTGTGTTTTCTTCTTTGCCTCCATTTCAGTTTTCAAGTCTTGAACTGTTTCCATTATCTGTTTGATTGTTTTTCCTTGGTTTCCTAGGGTATCATTCACTGATTTATTCAATTCTTCAAACTTTCTGTTATACTTCTCATCCATTTCTACCAGGGCATTTTTTACATGCTGTTTAAGGGCGTCAATCACTTTCTTAAAGCCAAATTTTTCTGCTTCTTCTTGGTTAAGGTGTTCCTGTGCTCCTGTTGTGAGTTCGCTGGGTTCTGGTGGTTTCATGTTGTTCTTCAGATTGCTGGGTGAATTCTTGCATTGGCGCCTGCCCATCTCTTCCTCCGAATGCTCCTCTATGGATCTTCTTTTACAGGATCAGGTCTCCTTGCCCACTGTTGTACCTTCCCAGTGATGTCGCTCCCCAGTGATGGCTCTCCTAGTGCCCCAGTGATGACTCTCCTGGTGCCCGGATTGGTTCTCCATGCTGCTTGGGTAGCTCGTAAACAAAGGGCCTGACTTGCTTGCTGCAGGCAGGCCGTCCAGATGGAACTTCTCAGCACCTAAACCTGGCCGCCTGGTGGCCCAAGCCTTAGTGTAGGAGCTTAAAATTGTTCTTGAGCATTGGTCCTAGCTTACACCAGGGCAGGGTTGGGGGGAGGGTGCTGGGGGGCTGAGTCGTGAGTAAGAAGGAAGGCCCTGCAGAAGGAGCAGGGGGAACGGGGGTTGTGCTCTCCCCTGGGACAGATCGCCCCTGGATCACACACACTCACCCGTCCAGAAGGAATTCCACAGGGCCGCAGCTCAGGGGACAAAAGGAAGAAATGGCAGGCAGAGCGGGGTCCAGGAGAGCACAAGGGAGCCAGGAGTACCCAGGCTGGAGGTGCTTGGCTCGCTTACAACAGGGCAGGGTTGGGGGGAGGGTGCTGGGGGGCTGAGTCGTGAATAA
>JABTXL010020400.1:36667-50922 GCA_025134845.1 Neodon shergylaensis | reverse complement strand
GTTGGAGAGCTGACTCCACGGTTAAGAGGGCTTGCTGCTCTAGCAGAAGACTGGAGTTCAGTTCCCAGCACCCACATCAGATGACAAATGTCTACTTCCAGGCTCTTTTGTCAGCCTCCCCTGATGATGGACTGTGACCCAAATAAACCCTCTGTCTTTAGGTGTTACCTTTGGTTATTGTGCTTATCCTAACAATCGAAACCAAACTGGTACTAGTCCCCAAAGTGAGGGCCAATGGCTAGCATCACCAGAAATACAAGGTGGCCTTGGAGGGCTGGCACCATGAAAGGTCAATCTTCTCACCCACAAGGACTCTGCTGGCTGGAGCCAGCAAGCTGGGGTTCCTGGTATGAACGAAGAGAAAGAAGTGCTTCCAACTGGACGTAGTAGGCACCAGTGGGGTGTGTGCATCAGCCCTGTCCTGGACTTACCAAATTGAGGCTCTGCCTCACTTCTCACTCTCCCCCCTACCAGTTGTCACCCTTGGTCCCTAAGGCGGGCACTTCTGTCTTGTGTACAGCCTTTCACCCCAGGTCTGTGCTCAGGGTCCATGTGCAGGCAGGTGGCACATAGGTCCTGGTGAGTGTGTGGAACCTGCTGCTATAGCAAACTCCCATAACCCCTTCGGACTCCAGAAAAGGTTTACCCTTGAGATCAGAGACCAGGGGTCAAAGTGGAACAGCCAAGGTCCCAAGACAACGCCAGGAGGAGCAGGGTGGGAAGGGTGTGGAGGTTGGGCCTGAGTGGAATTGGGGCTGTGTGGGGTGGGCTTCCTGGGTTGGGGTATTGCCCCGTTTGGGCGCAGATCTGTGCCAGCCTCCTTTCCTAGCACCTTCGCATTTTAGTTTGCAGTGGGGACCCCATGCTGCCGGGAGCCCCTTAAGGCACCTGTTCAAAACTTCTAAGTGCCTGGGCAGGTTCTGATTCTAAACTTGAGGTGCTCTCAATCTAAAGGTTTGAAAGTTGGCATGTGCAGTTAACTGTCCTCCCTAGCAACTGTTCCCTGTGCCATTTCCTGTATTTCCAGAGCAGGGGCCACCAACCACCACCTGCAGTGATGTCCTAGGGCAAGATGCCACGATGTACCCACAGATGTCAGTGCCTACACTTTCTGTGTTGGTCAGCAGAACCTGCTCAGAGTGCACCCCAACTTAGTGCTCTGGGCTGGGTCACGTGCAGACCCCCAGAGACCCCACACCTTTCAGCCTTGTGGAAGTCCTGTGTCCACTGCCGCAGGGGCCAAGCTGACTCTCGAAGTCATGTGTGATCTTCAGCCCCCAGCCAACAACAGAATGCAGGGCTAGTCCTGAGGACCCAAGCCTGTTTGCACACAGAGCCTGACTACGGGTGACTTAGAGGCATGGTGGCCTGCCCCTGAGAGCAGTGCCCCCCATTGCTCCACCTGCAACTGGCCTTTTGGGCTGGGGAAGTACAGGATACTAATCAATGCCATGAGTGACTGCCATGTGTGTGCACACTGTAGCATGTGACTGTCGTGTGTGTGCATGTGGGAGACACGTGGGAATGGGTTCCCTCCTACCATGGGAGGACCAAACTCAAGTCCTCAGGCTTGGCAACCATCTCGCCAGCCCATGAGGGACCTTGTTATTCACAGGGACACCAAGAGGCGAGCTGAGGAGCCAGATGGGCCAAGGAATCTTCATTCACCCCTTGCAGAATCTTAGGAAAAGCATAGCAGAATGAATGAATGACCCAGGTAGCTTTTAAAGAGTACACACCGAGGGTAGGCAAGATAGCTCAGGGGTTAGCACTTGCTGTGCATGCATGGGGACTGAGTCCGGATCCCCAGAACCCGCGTAAAAGCCAGGAGCTGTGAACAGATGATGGAGGTGGGTCATCTGTCTATCTGTTGCTTTCATTGGTTAATTAATAAAGAAAATGCTTGGCTTTTAATAGGACAGCAGCTTAGATAGGCGGAGTAGACAGAACTAAATGCTGGGAGGAAGAAGGCAGCGAGACAGACACTACAGCTCTCCTCTCCAAGATGGACACAGATTAAGTTCCTTCCTGGTAAGGCACCATTTCGTGGTGCAACACACATTATTAGGAATGGGTTAATCAAGATGTAAGAATTAACCAAGAAGAGGCTAGAACTAATGGGCCAAGCAGTGTTTAAAAGAATACAATTTGTGTGTTGTTATTTCTAGGACTAAGCTAGCCATGTGGGATCAAGGTGGGAACGTAGCCCACCACTTCATTACTGCACACAGAGACAGTGGATTCTGGGAGTTTCTAGTCAGCCAGCCTTGCCATAGGCAACGAGTTTTAGATCCATGAGAGACCAATCTCACAGATTAAGCTGGAGGCTGTGGAAATGGCTTGGCGGTTGAGCATTGGTCTCTCTTGTTGGGGACCCACGTGATAGCTCACAACCATCTGTGACTCCAGTCCAGGGGCCCCTCTTATGACCTTGTGGGCACCAGGCACATGTAGTGCACAAACTTATATACAGGCAGAACACAGGCACAAATAAAATAACTAGTTTTGGTTTTTCAAGACAGGGTTTCTCTGCGTAGCCCCAACTGACCTGAAACTCACTCTGCAGACCAGACAGGCTTTGTACTCCAAGATCCGCCTGCCTCTGCCTCCCAAGTGCTGAGATTAAAGGCGTGTATCTCCACCACATCACCGTGAAATAATTTTTTAAAAATTTATAGGTAGAGAAGGGCTTGAGTAAAGCACCTGCCACCCTCTGCCGCCTGGTGCAGCCACAGGCTCATGCACACACACACCTACACACACACACACCTACAAACACACCTACACACACATGCCTACACACACACGCTACATACACACACCTACACACACACCTACACATACATTCCTACACATACACACCTACACCATACAGACACATACACGCCACACACACCAACACACATATGCCTACACCCACATGCCTACACATACACATGTCTATACACACACACCTACACACACACACCATAAAGACACATGCACAAAGCACAAAGATTTGAAGTTTATCAGCCCACGGTTCTGAGAGATCCCTTGAAAAGATCAGTGTGTCCCGGGCTGGGATCCTCTGAGGCTTTGAGGCAGAAACTGTCTCACTTCTGGTCTTTGGTGACCCTAGGCACCCTCAGCATCCCTTGATTTGTGGCCTCGACACTCTTGTCTGCTTCTGTAGTCACACATTCTTGTTCTCTGTATATATCTATATCTATATCTATATCTATCTATATATATATATATATATAGGCAGGGTTTTTCTGTAGCTTTGGAACCTGTCCTGAAACTAGCTCTTGTATACCAGGCTGGCCTCAAACTCACAGAGATCTGCCTGCCTTTGCCTCCCGAGTGCTGGGATTAAAGGCATGAGCAATCACTGCCTGGTCCCTGTATTTTTTTTTAAAGAACAGAGTATTACAAAGCCCAGGCTAGTTCTGAATTCACTATGTAGTCAAATATAACCTCTTCTCTTTGCCCCCCAAGTTCCAGGGTGACAGGTGTGCGGCACTAGGGCCCACGGCTCCTCTTCTACAAGGGCATCGGCCACCACACTTCTCCTGTGGACCTCAGCTCCACTGATAAAGGTCACACAGATTGCATCTCCAAATAAGGTCATGTCCTGAGGGTTCAGAAGGGTGTAGCTCAAGAGGGGATCCAGTCCCCACCTCAGCCACCTGTCACAGAAATGTAGAGGAAGAAATCGAAGTCCCTCGGCGTCCAGCATCTCTGGAGGCCTGGGACGAGCTGCTGGTCTTTGGCTGGCGACACAACATGGCCCATACCTTGTCCCTGAACTCGTGGGACACATAGTAGTAGATGAAAGGGTCCAGGCAGCTGTTGAGGGTGCTAAGCGCCAGGCTGGGCATGTAGGCTCCATAGCGATCGCCCCATGCCTCAGGACTTGGGTTTGAATAGTGCAGCACCAGCAGCACATTACTGGGTGTGAAAGGGATACACAGATTATTAGAAATTGCATAGATCAATATGTAAGACCTAGCCAGTAAGATGTTGGAACTAATGGGCCAGGCAGTGTTTAAAATAATACAGTTTCTGTGTAATTATTTCAGGGCATAAGCTAGCCATGCAGGCGGCTGGGTGCCAGGGATGCAGCCCGCTGTTCTTCAACACTGTAGCTCCATTTCTGACCCACCCCGGCCAGGGAGCATCACTCACCATGGCCTCCCCGGTACTTTCTCCATCATCATAGATGCTAGGGGTCTGGGTGCCCTGTGTCAGGCTGAGTCCCAGCACCAGCGGACACAGCAGCAGCCAGGACATGAGGCCAGGGTCAGACTCCACATCTCGGCTGCACCCTGGGGCTTCCTGCCTTGTCAAAGCCACCCTTGGCTTCTGGAGCTGGGGCAGAGAACAGACTGTACTTCCAGGGAGATAACCCTAGAGCAATGCTCCCACCCCCGCATAAGCACCAGAGTCTGCTTGCTCACCCTGGAGCCCATGAAAGGTCCCTGTGTGCGCCTAAGAGATCTGGGTCTCCTGCCAAGGTCTCTGTCTCTGTCTCTCCAAGATGGCTCACAAGAAATGGGGCCAAGGATGGAAAAGAGGGTCCTGGGCTTCAGCCCCATCCCCACTCCCACCACCCCATCCCTACAACACTGTCCACTCCACCCAGCCAAGGAATCATCTGTGGATCAAGTGGCCACTTCCTGCTGGCTAGTCACACAACTCCTGTTTGGATGACAGTCCAGCCCTTCTCCAAGTCACCACCATGTCGGCTTCTTAACCCTTCCTGAAGCCAACCCCTACTTCCTATCTGTGGCTAGCAGGACAATGACCCAACCCGAGGTGTCCTGGCTCTGTCAGAGCAGGCAATAAGGGCTAGCAAGAAGACACTACAGATGGAGGAAGGTGCTTGCCACCAAGTCTGATGGGCTGAGTTCCATCTGCAGGGCCCACATGGTGGAAGGAGAGAATGAACTCCCACAGCTGCACATTGGCCTCCTTGTGTCAGGAAGCCGAGGCAGGTGGATCTCTGTGAGTTCAAGGATAGTCTGGTCTATGTAATGAATTCTAGGACAGAGAGGGCTATATGGTGAGACCCTGTCTCAAATAAATAAATAAATAAATAAATAACCGTAAATATTACATCAACAATTGTTGCTCGGAGAGTACCCCAAGTCTTCTTGGGGGGCACCCTGCCATATGGATGCCTCCTTTACCCCTGCTCCTTGCTTGACCTGGAGTAAAGTAAGGTGCAGAAATAAGGCCTCCATGTGATTCTGGGGTCAGGTGGCCATAGCTGAGGGGATCTGTCCCCTTCCATGGATGTGACACGTTCCAGGTCTGACTAGTTAGGGAGGTTGATGTGGGAGTGATTTCTTATTAATAAAGAAACTGCCTTGGCCCATTTGATAGGCCAACCCTTAGGTAGGCAGAGAAAACAGAACAGGATTCTGGGAGAAAGAAGCTGAGTCAGTGAGTCGCCATGATTCTCCCACTCCAGCCAGATGCAGGTTAAGATCTTCCGGGTAAGCGCACCTCGTGGTGCTGCATAGATTATTAGAAATGGGTTAAGAGGCTAAAACTAATGGGCCAAGCAGTATTTAAAAGAATACAGTTTCTGTGTAATTATTTCGGGCATAAGATAGCCATGAGGGCGGCAGGGTGCCGGGGATGCAGCCCAACCGCTGATACTACAACAGAGTGGCACCCGACGTGATGGACTAAATCCACTTAAAAACCTGAGAAGGCTTAAAAATAAGGGAGAGAGAGTTTAACACAGATTTTTGCTGTTTGTTGGTGGTGTGCTGTAGAGAGATTTCCTGATTCGACAATAGCAGCAAAAAAAAAAAACTGCGTCATTTTAAAGTGCGGCTTCCTGGGACTGTGCCGCCACTGCAAACTCTGGCTTTAAAGCATTTCAACGGCTTTTATGGGACTGGATGTTTGTGTTCCTGCTTGGGATAGGAAGGAGAGTGTTCTGAGACCATGCTGATGGCTCAGTGCTCCCCGCCTGCACCTGGGCAGATGGCAGAATCAGGCTTAGGCAGGCAGAAGAGCATGGCAGATTCCTGAGACGTGTTTTTGTGGCGGTAATTGATTAAACCAGACAATTGTAATAAATATATACAACTTTAATGGAAAAATCCAACTCACGAATCCAAGGTTCCCGCGCAGCATAGGAAACAGGAAACAAGGGAGCAAGCGCAGAGAGCTCGCAGTTCCTGCGCTCTCAATTTATCCGTAAACATTCCCCCTAGACAAGCCCACCCAAAAAGTGGTGAGCTTATCTCTACATCTCCCCTTTTTTTTCTAAATAAGACAGAACTAAACCAAATACAACTATAAACAATAATAACAAATAATAAATATAACAAACAATATTGAGAACAAAAGTTTAACCAGACATTCTATCTCAAGAAGTCTTAATAAAGTAGAGAGTAATAACAATTATATAATCTTCAACTGCGTCAAATATCTGAGAAGGGAATGAGTATTACTTAAGAAATGAGAGATATCCAAAATGTGCCATAATTGACAGAGACAACTGACTACCTGGGCAATCGCGCTAATTCTCATTCGCAATGTTGAGTCAACCAATTTTGGCTAAGGCCTAACATAACTGACATACCATTATCAAATGCAAGGAACTTTCTTAGAATTATCCTACCCTGTCTTGGCAAGATAAGACATCCTGTTTCATATCTTTGTCAGTAGATGAGGTATGGGCTTTTCTTAACCCAAAGGCCAGTTCTGCCAAGAAGACAAGCTCCCAGTGGAGTGTCTTGGTGCTCAACGTTCTCTCGGGAGTAGAGTGGCGTTGCCAGGAGTAATTGTGTCTCGTCGGCACAGAATTCTAGGTTAGATTAAAGGCCATTTTCTACAGCTCTTTAAAGAAGCTGAAGATTATACTATCTATACTAAATATAATCTCTCTGTAACTAGAAGACCTGATTAACCTAAGCATAAACATGACAAACATATAATTCTCAATACCTATCTAACTTGAAGACTAAGAGAATGAATAACTGTGCAATATATGAAGACAATGATCTTCATCTGTAAACAATGTCAAATATAAACAATGTTAATTACATAAATAGTATCAGAGGTAGACATGTACATTGTGATATGGTAGATGTATCAATACAATATAGACAAAGTTATAAGCATACTCTTATACAAAAATAGAGGTAGGAACATTCACATTCAATATTCCATATATCAATATGCAGGAAAAAGTACCAATACAATTTTCTAAAAACAGTAACTCCCAAATACCAATCATCCTATCAAACCAGTTAACCCCCCCTTATTTTTTGAACCAACCACCAAAAGATGTCCCTAACCCTGAGGGCAATTCTGTTGGGAGAAGGGACGTCGTCCTCTAAGATTGCTTCAAGCTGACATGGGGGCGACATTCTTCTTAGGGGCTCCTGTGAAAGCAAATGATGGTAAAATTCCCAAATTAACCTTTGACCAAAGAAAATTGTAACTAGTCTCTGTGCGTTTTGAGAAGGTCTGGCCAGAGTGTTGTGAAAAATGTGCACCATTCGAAATTGTCTCGTGCAGTTGGTACCAAAAAACAAGTCTAATATTAGCGCTTAAAAAAGGAAAAAAAATAATAATCATGACGTCATAAAAACCAGATTGAGTTGATGTTGTGGGGCCCCATCTTCATCCTGAAAACTTCAGAGATTACTGTAGAAAAATTTGTTGCTTGTTATGGGAAATTTAAACATTAACAACAAGGACACATACTGACATATAAAGAAAGACACAGATATGAGGAAAAGCAAAGAAAGTACATCAAGTATACGATCATATTTATTCTGTCCCATTTCATGACTCCTGATTTGAGACAGAAACTCTGAGATATCTCTTATCTACAGGCTGGGAATTGAAGAGGGACTGAGCCATAGTCCAACTCCAAAACCAGCTCTACATATTTATAAAGAAGTGTTCAATAAAACATATATATATATATATATAATCAATACTTACTGATCCTTAGTGGGTTGTAACTATTTTCCATCCATCAATAATTAAATATTCAGGGTCTCTTAAATTCTTTGAAGGTCAGTATTTTCCTGTGGAGATAAGAAAAGAACCCTGCCCCCAACCTATTTGTATTCCTTACCATCAGTATGTTCGCCATCCTTGTGAATGAATCGTTATTTATCTTTTCCAAATGGCTTCTCTTCTTCATACCGAACCTTTATTAATTTTGACGGTATCCATAATTTTCCTCACCTGTGGAGATAAGAGCAAAACCCCTTCCCCAACGCAGCACATCTCCTGGCTTCCATTGTGAGGTCAGCACATCCTTGAAATAAACTGGTTGATTTAGTTCAGTAGATTTTGCATTATCCAATGTCTTTCTGCAGCCGTTGTTCCCTTCTCATTAGCATTAAGAAAATTCAAGGTTAACAAGGCATTATGTAACCTATTTCTGGGGGTGTTTTCCACCCCTTTCTGTTTGTTCAACATATCCTTTATAGTTCTATTTGATCTTTCTATGACTGCTTGACCTGTAGGATTGTATGGTATACCAGTAACATGCTTGATATTGTAATAGTCAAAAAACCGTTTCATTTTCCTAGAGACATAAGCAGGACCATTATCTGTCTTTATTTGCGTAGGTATACCCATGATAGCCATGACTTCTAATAAATGAGTGATTACTGAATCAGCTTTTTCTGAACTTAAAGCAGTTGCACATTGAAAGCCTGAATAAGTGTCAATGGTGTGATGAACATATTTCAATTTGCCAAATTCTGTAAAGTGGAACACATCCATCTGTCACATTTCATTCCTATGGGTGCCCTTTGGATTAGCCCCTGCAGGCAGTGGCATTTGCTTATAGAAAGAGCAAGTAGGGAATTTCTTTACAATCTCCTTAGCTTGTTGCCATGTAATAGAAAACTCTTTCTTCAAACCTTTGCTATTAACATGATGTTTTTTATGAAATTCAGAGGCTTGTAGCAAATTACCAATCAATAATTGATCAATTCCTGCATTGCCTTGTACTAGAGGACCTGGCAGACCCATATGGGATCGAATGTGTGTTATGTACATAGGGCAAAGCCTGTTCCTGATCATATCTTGTACCTGGATAAACAATGAGGTTAGTTCTGTATCATCAGGTATAAATTCAGCAGTTTCAATATGTAAAATAACTCTTTCTGCATATTGTGAATCAATAACTATATTAATAGGCTCTTTAAAATCCCTTAGCACCATAAGAATGGCATATAATTCTGCCTTCTGGACAGAATCATAAGGACTTTGTTCCATCTTACCCAAGTCTTCTGATTTGTAACCTGCCTTCCCTGTTTTATTGGCATCAGTATAGAATGTACGGGCTCCAGTTATTGGAGCATCACGGATGATTCGAGGAAGGATCCAAGAAGTTCTTTTTATGAAGTTAAGCCTCTTGCTTTTTGGATAGTTGTTATTAATGTCTCCCAAAAAATTAGCACAAGCTCTTTGCCATGGTTCATTATCTTCCCATAGTTTCTTTAGTTCATCAGCAGTGAAAGGCACTATAATTTCTGCAGTGTCTATGCCTGCTAGTTGACGAAGTCTCAGCTTGCCTTTTATAATTAATTCAGAGACTTTTTCCACATAAGTTTTCAGTTTCTTACTTGGTTTTTGTGGTAAAAAGATCCATTCCAAGATAATATCATCTCTCTGCATTAAGATTCCTGTAGGAGAAATTTTTGATGGTAATATGACGAGAATACAATCGAGCTCTGGATTCACCCTGTCCACATGTGCCTGTTGTAATTTTTCCTCAATCATTGTCAGTTCCTTTTCTGCTTCAGCTGTTAATTCTCTGGGACTGTTTAAATCTTTATCAGCTTCCAAGGTTTCGTTCAAATGAATTATTGGATCAGGTGTTATCCCAATAGCTGGTCGTAGACTGGAAATGTCTCCTAACAGTCTTTGAAAGTCATTAAGAGTCCGTAGGCGATCTCTCCTAATTTGTGCCTTTTGTGTCTTAATTTTTTGCAAACCTATTTTATAACCTAAATAATTAACAGAATCTCCCTTCTGTATCTTTTCAGGAGCAATTTGCAATCCCCATTTAGGTAAAAGTATCTTTATTTCTTCAAACAGTCTGTTCAAGGTATCCATGTTTGGATCAGATAGCAAGATGTCTTCCATGTAATGGTATATAATAGAGTTGGGAAATTTCTTGCATTTTATTTGCAATGGTTGGTTCACAAAATATTGGCATACCCTGGGGGAGGACAGCCCAGTGGTACCTCCTGGAAGGTTGAGAATTGTTGTAAGTAGGCACTGTGAAGGCAAATTTTTCTCTATCTTCTTTTTGTAAAAGTATAGTGAAAAAACCATCCTTTAAATCAATAACTATAAGAGGCCATCCTTTTGGTAATAAAGAGGGCAAAGGGATTCCAGATTGCAGATTGAAGAGGGCCCATAGGTTGAATAACCTTGTTGATAGCTCTAAGATCTGTCACCATTCTCCATTTACCTGATTTTTTCTTAACCACAAATACAGGAGAATTCCAAGGGATGGTAGATTCTTCTATATATCCAGCATCTAATTGCTCTTGTACCAGCTGTTCTAAAGCCTGTAACTTTTCCTCAGCTAGAGGCCATTGCTTTGTCCATATTGGTTTCTCAGTCAACCATTTTAGAGGAAAGGCTGTTGGTATTTCTGAAGGGACTTCAATTGCTTGTTCTTGTACGGCCCAAATGGCTGGTTTTCTCCGTTTGTAATATCTTTTAATATTATTTTCAGAAATATAGGCTCTAGAAGTAGCAGGAATGTTAATTTGGGTATTCCATTGTTGTAATAGGTCACGACCCCATAAATTCATTGCAATATTGGCTACATATGGCCTTAATTTTCCTATTTGTCCCTCAGGCCCTATACATTCAACCCATCTCATGCTCTGTCTTACTCGAGATAGGGTTCCAATTCCCAGGAGCTGAACATTTACATTCTGAAGAGGCCAATACGGATGCCAAGATTCTGGGGTAATAATACTTACATCAGCACCTGTGTCCAGCAGGCCAGTAATAAAAATGCCATTTACACATACTCTCAGCTTAGGTCTTTGATCATTTATAGAAGTTTGCCAAAACACACGTAACTCATCTTTCTGATCATTATTGTTTGTAACAGTAGGCATGGGGTTTCCTAATTGTCCTGACGAGGCACGTTCTCTGCAGAAACTGGAAATGACTGAACCATGTTTGCCATGGGGGCCTGTGAGGCCCCCCTCTCACATTTCCCGTCTGTATCAGGTTGCCTTGTCTATCCCTTGTAGATCTGCATTCGTTCGTCCAGTGTCTGCCCTTTCCACATCTTCTACATAAACCTGAAGGCTGAGTCATCCTATTTCTGTTATTTCTAGAAGATGCATTATTATTATTTCTGAAAATCCGTTGTTTACAATTCCTTTTCATATGACCCATTTTGCCACAATTAAAACATTTGGTATTCTGGTGTCTCCTTTTACCATTGGAAATTGCTTCTTCTACCCATGCTTCAGTGCCATAATCAAACGTATCAACATCCAGTGTATGCAAGACCCATTCTTCCAAGGGTGCTGATCTGAGCTTTAAAGGCCCCAAAATCTTTTTGCATTCCACATTTGCATTTTCATAAGCCAAAGTCTCAATCAAAATACGTCTTGCGTCTGGGTCAGGTACCCCTATTTGCATAGCCTTAGTAAGTCTTTGTAAAAAATCACTAAAGGGTTCTCTCTGACCTTGTTTAATGGTGACAAATGATTCCATTTTTTGTCCTGGGTCTTGTACACTGTCCCAAGCCCTTAAGGCTGCTGTAGTCCACAGGAAGAGTATGTTTTCATCCAAATTAGCTTGTTCTTGAGGGTCAGAAAAGAGTCCTTCACCTAGAATTTTCTCTATGGAAATGTCACTTTCCTTCATCTTTTCTTGCTGTTCTAAACGTCTAGCCTCTTGCCTGAATAAGCATTTCCATTTTAATTGCGGCCCGCTCTCAAATACCGCAGAACTCAGCTGGAGCCAATCCGAAGGGGTTGCTCTGCTTGTCGAGGCCCAAGATTTTAGCATCTCTTTAACAAAGGAGGCATGCATCCCAAAAGTCATGACAGCCTGTTTAATTTCCTTGAGATCATTCATACGGACAGGCTCCCATGTATCTTCCTTGATGACCCTAGGGTTTTTTTGAACCAATCACCTTCTCTGTTGTTATTACTGGAAAGGCAGATAAAGCTGTAGGTAGAGCTTTGTAGAGATTGTCCCGGAGGGATTTACCCACAGGTGTAGTTAAAGTTTGCCTTTCTACCGTTTGTTCTTCTTCATCAGAATTTAGAAATTCCTCAATCTTTTCAATTCTATTCACCATTGCCTTCTGCAATGTCTGTATCTCCAGTCCAGAATTATGTTCTAAAGCCTTCATTGAGGATTCTAAAGTATGAAGTTTGTCCATTAGAGATAAGTTCTCATCTTTGGACATAATTTTTATGGCATAAACCGTGCCTTCTTGTATTGACAATCTTTCCGCCAGTCTGTCATAAGCTTTAGACAAAATTCGATTGTCACATTCAACAGTTTTGATTTTCTCAGTTAATGTTTCAATCCCTTCAGAAAGTGACTGCTGGAATTTACGATTCAAGTCAACTGACCCTTCTTCCATATTAATGAATTTCTCCTTAATATTAGCCACTAATGTTTCAGTTCCTACATAAAGGGATTCGAGTTTACAATTCAAATCAGCTGTTCCCTCTTCCATAGCAATGAATTTCTCCATAACATCAGTCTGAACCTTTTCCAAATTTTGCTCTGTCAACCGAGTCTTGTTAAAGAAAGATCTGTTCTCTTCCTGTATAACTTTAAGCTGATTCTTGAGAAGATCATTGTCATGCTTAATAGTTTTTAGACATTCAACCTCTGCCTTAAGAATCCTGGTTTCGTCTCTTAAAGACTCCATCATACTTTTGTTGTCAAACCACCTAAAACCAATGAAAACTACTAATCCCAGAAATATCCATAGATGTGGGATGCTAGACACCTCTTGTAAGATTTCCCACATGGCACATTCAAAAAGACCGTTAAAGTCCTGAATAGTAATATTCTCAGACATTTTTTTATAAGAAAAAATTTTTTTACCTGCAATGACTGGTTCCTGCCAGTGGTGGTGGAAGAGTCCACTTGAGTCCACGTGGAGAGCCGGTCTGAAAGAACTCAAAGCCAAAATTTATTGTTCTGCCTGAGGAGTTGCGGGAGGGGTCACTTTGAATCAAACCAATTCTGCTGCTGTGTTGCAAACCGCAGGCAGGCAGGCAGCTAGGGGTTAAAAGGCTGTGAGCCTGAGAGCACTAGCAGCGAGCGGGCGAGCGGACCCCTCGTGGGGGAGGGAGGAGACTGCAGGGGCAGCCATACGCCCGTCCAGGAGAGCACTGAGGTTGGTCTGCAGCAGCTCTGTTGGTGCGGGGGTGGCGAGCAAGACCGAGCGACCGCGACCTCGACCGGAGCGCGCTGAGAGAGGCAAGCAAAGCAGGTTCTGTGCGCCTGCTCCAAGCCCGCCGCCGCTGTCTCTGCCTCCTTCAGCAAATCCTACTGGCGTGCAGGGGCGGGGGCAATTCTGCCCCATGGCTGGACTAATTGCTCTGGTGAGCAGGTGCAAGTCAAGGACACAGTGCGGGCAAGGTGGGGCGGAATTGGAAAAGCACACCTGGGAAGCTTGCTGTGAGCCTGAGGGCGGGAGTGAGCGGGCAAGCCGGCTAGCAGGCGCGGGGGAGGGAGGCAGCCGACTGCTGCGGAGTGAGCTACCTGCTTGATTTCAAAGGCTTCTAATCTTGCTGGCAAAGGTCAACCTTCCCGTGCCGGGGCGGATTCGCCCCACGTTGGGCCGCCAAATGTGGCGGTAATTGATTAAACCAGACAATTGTAATAAATATATACAACTTTAGTGGTAAAACCAAACTCATGAATCCAAGGTTCCTGCGCAGCACAGGAAACAGGAAACAAGGGAGGAAACGCAGAGCACTCGCAACTCCTGCGCTCTCAATTTATCCGTAAACATTCCCCCTAGACAAGCCCGCCCAAAAAGGGGTGGACTTATCTCTACACCTGATCAAACTGGATCATACCGGATCAATGGATCAGACCAGATCAAACCAGTGTAGACCGGTTCAAAACCGGATCAAACTGGATCAGACCAGATCAAACCAGTGTAGACCAGTTCCAAACCAGATCAAACTTGATCAGACTGCATCAAACCACTGTAGAACGGTTCTAAATGGGATAAAACTGGATCACATCAGATTAAAATGGATCAG
>JABTXL010020400.1:7159-36657 GCA_025134845.1 Neodon shergylaensis | reverse complement strand
CAAACCAGTGAAGACTGGTTCAAAACTGGATCAAACTGTATCAGACCCGATCAAATTGTATCAGACCGAACCTAACTAGTGTAGACTGTTTCAAAACCGGATGAAATAGGATCAGACCGGATCAAACTGGTTCAAACTGGATCAAACCAGTGTAGACTGCCTCAAAGCAGGATCAAACTGAATGAGACCAGATTAAACTGGATCAGACCGGATCAATCTGGTTCAAACTGTTTCAAACTGGATCAAACCAGTGTAGACCACTTCAAAAAAGGATCACACTGGATCAGACCTGATCAAACTGGTTCAAACTGGATCAAACCAGTGTAGACCACTTCTAATCCAGATCAAATTAGATCAGAATGGATCAAACTTGTTCAACCTGAATCAAACCAGGGTAAACTGCCACAAAGCTGGATGAAACTGGATCAGACCGGATCAAACTGCATCAGACTGGATCAAATCAGTGTAGACTCATTCAAAACAGAATCAAACTGGTTCAAAATATTTCAAATTGGATCAAACCAGTGTAGGCCACTTCAAAACCGGAAAAAACTGGATCAGACCAGATAAAACCATGGAAAACTGGTTCAAAACTGGATCAAAATGGATCAGACTGGATCAATCTGGATCAGAACGGATCATACCAGTGTAGACAGTTTCAAAACCGGATCAAAGTTTATTAGAACGGATCAAACTGGTTAAAACAGAATTAAGCCAGTGTAGACTGCCTCAAAGCTGGATCAAACTGAATCAGACCGGATCAAACTGCTTCAAACTGTATCAAACGAGTTTTGACCGCTTCGAAACTGGATCAAACTAGATCAAACCGGATTAAACTGGATCAGACCAGATTAAACTGATTCAGACTGGAGAAAACCAGTGTAGACTGATTCAATGCCGGAACAAACTGGATCAAACTGGATCAAACTTGTTCAAACTGGATCAAACCTGTGTAGACTGCCTCAAACCCGGAACAATCTGGATCAGACAGGATGAAACTGGATCAGACCGTATCAAACCATTGTAGACTGGTTCAAAACAGGATTAAACTTGATCAGATCAGATTAAACTGGATCAGACCGGATCTAACTAGTGTAGACTGGTTCAAAACGAGATCAAACTGGATCAGACCGGATCAAACTGGTTCAAACTGGATCAAATTAGTGTAGACCACTTCAAACCGGATCAAACTGGATCAGACCAGATTAATCTGATTCAGACTGAAGAAAACCAGTGTAGACTGGTTCAATAACGAAACAAACTGGATCAAACTGGATCAAACTGGTTCAAACTGGATCAAACCTGTGTAGACTGCCTCAAAGTCGAATCAAACTGGATCAGACCAAATCATTAGATCAGACTGGATAAAACCAGTGTGGACCAGTTCAAAATATCATCATACTGGATCAGACCGGATTAAACTGGATCCGACCGGATCAAACCAGTGTAGTCTGGTTCAGAACGGGATCAAACTGGATCAGACAGGATGAAACTGGTTCAAACTTAATCAAACCAGTGAAGACTCGTTCAAAACCAGATCAAATTGGATCAGACTGGATCAAACTGGTTCATACTGGATCAAATCAGTGTAGACTGCCTCAAAACTGGATCAAACTTGATCATACTGGATCAAATTGGATCATACCAGATCAAATTGTTCAAACTCTATCAAACCAGTGAAGACTGGTTCAAAATGGGATCAAACTGGATCAGACCGGATCAATCTGGATCAGAACGAATCACACCAGTGTTGACAGTTTCAAAACAGGATCAAACTGGATCAGACCAGATCAAACTGGATCAGACCAGATCAAACTGGATCAAACTGGATCAAGCCAGTGTAGACTGCCTCAAAGCCAGATCAAACTGAATCAGACAAGATCAAACTGAATCAGACCATATCAAACCAGTGTAGACCAGTTCAAACCAGGATCAAACTGGATCAGACCATATTAAACTGGATCAGACCAGATCTAACCAGTGTAGACCGGTTCAAAACGGGATCCAACTGGTTCAGACAGAATCTTTCTGGTTCAAACCGTTTCAAACTGGATGAAGCCAGTGAAGACCACGTCAAAAGGGGATAACACTGGATCAGACCGGATCAAACTGGTTCAAACTGGATCAAACCAGTGTAGACCGCTTCTAATCCGGATCAAACTAGATCAGACTTGATTAAACTTGTTCAACCTGGATCAAACCAGGGTAGACTGCCATAAAGCTGGATGAAACTAGACCAGACACGATCAAACTGGATCGGACCGGATCAAAACAGTATAGACTCATTCAAAACAGGATCAAACTGGTTCAAACTGTTTCAAACTGGATCAAACCAGTGTAGCCCACTTCAAAACTGGATCAAACGGGATCAGACCGGATAAAACCAGTGAAGACTGGTTCAAAACCGGATCAAACTGGATGAGACCAGATCAATCTGGATCAGAACGGATCACACCAGTGTAGACAGTTTCAAAACCGGATCAAACTGGATCACATCAGATCAAACTTGTTCAAATCATTTCAAACTGTATCAAACCATTGTAGACCACTTCAAAACCGGATCAAGCTTTTGTCCCCGGAGCATTGGGCCACCAGGCGGCCCTGTTTAGGTGCTGAGAAATTCCATCTGGATGGGTGAGTGTGTGCTATCCAGGGGCGGTCTGTCCCGGGGGAGAGCACAACCCCCCTCCCCCAGCTCCTTCTGCAGGGCCTTCTTTCTTACTCATGACCCAGCCCCCCAGCACCCTTCCCCCAACCTGGCCCTGCTGCAAGCTAGGACCAGTGCTCAAGAACAGTTTTAAGCTCCTACACTAAGGCTACCCACGCAGAGCGGTGAGTGCCTGCTTGCCGGGCAGGACTCAAGGTCCCCAGTAAGAGAGCCGGGCACCTCCAGCTTGTGCTCCTGGCTCTCCTGTGCTCTCCTGGACTCCGCCCCGCCTGCCACTTTCTTCCTTTTGTCCCCGGAGCATTGGGCCACCAGGCGGCCCTGTTTAGGTGCTGAGAAGTTCCATCTGGATGGCCTGCCTGCATCTAGAGACCCTTCACCAGTGCAACTCAAAGAAGGGAAACACACAAACTCTACTACTAAAAAAGTGACCGGAGTTAACAACCACTGGTCATTAATATCACTTAATGTCAATGGGCTCAACTCACCTATAAAAAGGCAAAGGCTAAGAGATTGGATACGAAAACAGGATCCAACATTCTGCTGTTTACAAGAAACACATATCAAACACAAAGACAGGCACCTACTCAGAGTAAAGGGCTGGGAAAAGGCTTATCAAGCAAATGGACCTAAGAAACAAGCAGGTGTGGCCATACTAATTTCTAACAAAGTTGACTTCAAACTTAAATCAATCAGAAAAGATGGAGAGGAACATTTTATACTCATAACAGGAACAGTTCATCAGGATAAAGTCTCAATCCTAAATATCTATACCCCTAATTTAAAAGCACATACGTACGTATAAGAAACATTACTAAAACTCAAAGCAGCCATCAAACCGCACACACTAATAGTAGGAGACTTCAAAACTCCTCTCTCACCAATGGACAGGTCAATCAGACAGAAACCTAGCAGAGAAATTAGAGAATTAAAGGAGGTAATGAATCAATTGGACTTAACAGACATCTATAGAATATTCCACCCAAATAGGAAAGAATATACTTTCTTCTCTGCAGCTCATGGAACCTTCTCAAAAATTGACCACATACTCGGTAACAAAGCAAACTTCCACAGTTACAAAAAAATATTAGTAACCACCTGTGTCTTATCAGATCACCATGGATTAAAGTTAGAATTCAACAACAATGCTACCCTCAGAAAGCCTACAAACTCATGGAAACTGAACAGTCAACTACTGGACCACACCTGGATCAAGGAAGAAATAAACAGAGAAATTAAAGTCTTCCTTGAATTCAATGAAAATAAAGAAACAACATACTCAAACTTATGGGACACTATGAAAGCAGTCCTGAGAGGAAAGTCCATAGCACTTAGTGCCCACTTAAAGAAAACAGAGAAAGCACACATTGGAGACTTAACAGCCCACCTGAAAGCTCTAGAAAAAAAAGAAGCAGACTCACCTAGGAGGAGTAGAAGACTGGAAATAATCAAACTGAGGGCTGAAATCAACAAAATAGAAACGCAGAAAACAATCCAAAGAATCAATGAAACAAAAAGCTGGTTCCAGGAGAAAATCAACAAGATTGATAAACACCTATCCAAACTAATTAAAGGCAGAGAGAGAACATGCAAATTAATAAGATCAGAAATGAAAAGGGGGACATAACCACAGACACAGAGGAAATTCAGAGAATCATTAGATCTTACTACAAAAGCCTGTATGCCACAAAACTGGAAAATGTAAAAGAAATGGACACTTTTTTAGATAAATACCATTTACCAAAGTTAAACCAGGACCAGGTGAACAATCTAAATAGACCTGTTAGTGGCGAAGAATTAGAATCTGTTATCAAAAACCTCCCTACCAAAAAGAGCCCAGGACCAGATGGCTTCAATGCGGAATTCTACCAGAACTTCCAAGAAGACCTAATACCTATACTCCTTAATGTATTTCACAATATAGAAACAGAAGAATCATTGCCAAATTCCTTTTATGAAGCTACAGTTACTCTGATACCAAAACCACAAAAAGACTCTACCAGAAAAGAGAATTACAGGCCAATTTCACTCATGAACATTGACGCAAAAATCCTCAACAAAATACTGGCAAACCGAATCCAAGAATACGTTAGAAAAATTATCCATTATGATCAAGTAGGCTTTATCCCAGAGATGCAGGGCTGGTTCAACATATGAAAATCTATCAATGTAATTCATCATATAAATAAACTGAAAGAAAAAACCATATGATCATTTCATTAGATGCTGAAAAAGCATTTAACAAAATTCAACATCCCTTTATGAAAAAAGTCTTGGAGAGATTAGGGATACAAGGGTCATACCTAAATATAATAAAAGCTATATACAGCAAGCCGACAGCTAACATCAAATTAAACAGAGAGAAACTCAAAGCCATCCCATTAACCTCAGGAACACGACAAGGCTGTCCACTCTCACCATATCTCTTCAATATAGTGCTTGAAGTTCTAGCAATAGCAATAAGACAACATAAGGGGATCAAGGGGATTCGAATTGGAAAAGAAGTTAAACTTTCGTTATTTGCAGATGATAGTGTACATAAGCGACCCCCAAAAATCCACCAAAGAACTCCTACAGCTGATAAACACCTTTAGTAATGTGGCAGGATACAAGATCAACTCCAAAAAATCAGTTGCCCTCTTATACACAAAGGATATGGAAGCAGAGAGGGAAATCAGAAAATCCTCACCTTTCATGATAGCCACAAACAGCATAAAATATCTTGGGGTAACTCTAACCAAGGAAGTGAAAGATCTATTTGACGAGAACTTTAAGGCATTGAAGAAAGAAATTGAAGAGGATACCAGAAAATGGAAGGATCTCCCTTGCTCTTGGATTGGGAGGATCAACATAGTAAAAATGGCAATCTTACCAAAAGCAATTTATAGATTCAATGCAATCCCCATCAAGGTCCCATCAAAATTCTTCACAGATCTTGAGAGGACAATAATCAACTTTATATGGAAAAACAAAATACCCAGGATAGCCAAAACAATCTTATACAATAAAGGAACGTCTGGAGGCATTACAATCCCTGACTTCAAACTCTATTACAGAGCTACAGTAATGAAAACAGCGTGGTACTGGCATAAAAACAGAGAAGTCGACCAATGGAATCGTATAGAAGATCCGGTTGTTAGCCCACAAACCTATGAACACCTCATTTTCGATAAAGGAGCTAAAAGTATACAATGGAATAAAGAAAGCATCTTCAACAAATGGTGCTGGCACAACTGGATGTCAACCTGTAGAAGAATGAAAATAGACCCATATCTATCACCAAGCACAAAACTCAAGTCCAAATGGATCAAAGACCTCAATATCAGTCCGAACACACTGAACCTGATAGAAGAGAAAGTGGGAAGTACCCTACAACAGATGGGCACAGGAGATCGCTTCCTAAGTATAACCCCAGCAGCACAGACATTAAGGGCAACATTGAGTAAATGGGACCTACTAAAACTGAGAAGCTTCTGTAAAGCAAAGGACACTGTCACTAAGACAAAAAGGCAACCTACTGACTGGGAGAAGATCTTCACCAACCCTGTAACAGACAAAGGTCTGATCTCCAAAATATATAAAATACTCAAGAAACTAGACTTTAAAATGCTAACTAACCCAATTAAAAAAATGGGGCACTGAACTGAACAGAGAATTCTCAACAGAAGAAGTTCAAATGGCCAAAAGATACTTAAGGTCATGCTCAACCTCCTTAGCAATCAGAGAAATGCAAATCAAAACAACTTTGAGATATCATCTTACACCTGTCAGAATGGCTAAAATCCAAAACACCAATGATAGCCTTTGCTGGAGTGGTTGTGGAGAAAGGGGCACCCTCATCCATTGCTGGTGGGAATGCAAACTTGTGCAACCACTTTGGAAATCAGTATGGAGGTTTCTCAGGAAATTTGGGATCAACCTATCCCTGGACCCAGCAATACCACTCTTGGGAATATACCCAAGTGATGCCCTATCATACGACAAAAGCATTTGTTCAACTATGTTCATAGCAGCATTATTTGTAATAGCCAGAACCTGGAAACAACCTAGATGTCCTTCAATGGAAGAATGGATGAAGAAAGTGTGGAATATATACACATTAGAGTACTACTCTGCCATAAAAAACAATGACTTCTCGAATTTTGCATGTAAATGGATGGAAATAGAAAACACTATCCTGAGTGAGGTCACCCAGACCCAAAAAGAGGATTATGGGATGTACTCACTCATAATTGGTTTCTAACCATAAATATTGATCACTGAGTCTATAATTTGTGATCCTAAAGAAGCTAAATAAGAAGGTGAACCCAAAGAAAGACATATGGTTGTTGTCCCTGCTATGGGAAATAGACAAGATTGCTGGGCAAAAGGTTGGGACCTTGGGCGTGGGGTGGGATGGGGGTAGGGGGAGATAGGGAGAGAGGGGTGAGAAGGAGAGGATGGGGGAACTTGGGGAGGCGGGATGATTGGGGATGGGACAGGGTTGGATGGAGGAGCAGGGAATCACATAACTTAATTAGGGGAACCACCTTAGGTTTGGTGGGAGACATGAACCTAGAGTGGCGCCCAGGTGCCCAGGGCAATGTCCTTGGTTGGTTCCTTGGGCAGCTGAGGATGGGGAGCCTGAGATGGCCCTGTCCTGTGGCCACACTGATGGGTATCTTGCATGTCACCGTGGAACCTTCGTCTAGCGATGGATGGAGATGGAGAGAGGAGCCCACACTGGAGTATCGTACTGTGCTCCCGAGGTCCCAGTGAGGAGCAGAAAAGAGGGAGAGCATGAGCATGGAAGTCAGGACCACGAGAGGTGCGCCCATCCACCCAGACAGTGGGGCTGATCTATTGGGAGCTAACCAAGGCCAGCTGGACTGTGACTGAAAAGGCATGGGATAAGGCCAGACTCTCTGAACATGGCGGACAATGAGGGCTGATGAGAAGCCAGGGACAATGGCATGGGGTTTTGTTCCTACTTCATGTTCTGGCTTTGTGGGAGCCTAGCCAGTTTGGATGTTCACCTTTCTAGACCTGGATGGAGGGGAGAGGACCCTGGACTTTCCACAGGGCTGGAAACCCTGACTGCTCTTCAGACTGGAGGGGGAGGGGGAGAGGAGTGTGGGGAGGGGGAGGGGGCTGGAGGAGGGGGAGGGAGGTGGGAGGCTGGGAGGAGGCAGGGATTTTTTTTTCAATGAAAAAAAATTCCTTCCTGGCTCTAAGAAGCAAACTTCACAATGAGTTTTTGTTTCACAGCTGATTTACATCATTAATTTTCTGATAAACATATAGCTTTGAATCTCCAAATTTAATCAGTGAAATTCAGACTTTTGTTATGTTTAGAGAAACAGAGTAAAACAAATAGAAGTCTATGAACTCTTAAAAAAAAAGGACATGCATAGACTTGTCCTGCAGTTAGTCTAAGAGTATAGGCCTAATCAGAATTTTTTAAAAAGGAAGAGGGGACCCTCTTTCCTCGACAACAATGCCGCCTACTTGAGGTTATTGATATTGACTTTTTTCAAATACAGAAAGAAAGCCTTTCTATAGAATGGAAGAATGAAGCCTTGGGAGGTGGGAGATGATTGGTCCAGATCGTTAGAGTGGAGGACTAATGACTGAATCCTAGTAGGAGGAGCAAACAAAGATGAAGAGGAGACCATATACACAAGGAGACATGCAAAGGCTGCCACCACAATGTGATACAGCCAGAACAAGCATTGTGCTATTTGAATTCACAGCCCCAAAACTGAGATAAATAAAATTTCTTCTTATAAAGTTATGAAAAGCAAATTTAATCAATAATAAGCACAGCTGGGAAATGAAAGTCAAAATATCTGACAATATAGAAAGGCTGGCATCCTTCACTGGTCTTCACACGATGAGTCAAGAAAACTCTCTTTCTAGCTTAAATGATTCCGATTGCTCATTTAGATTTGTAGAAGGATGTGTTATTTTACCTCTGGTTTTGTTAGTTTGTTCTTGGGCCAGCACAAAGTCCCTGAAGTTTATACCAGAAGACCAGAGAGAATTCTGTAGGTAATTAATGGGTTTTGTGTTGTTAAAAAAAATATCTTGCTGCTTCTGTATTTTAGTTTTGGGGACATTGGCCTTAATATTCTTTTCGGTCCCTTGAATGGTATTTTAAAAGTTGCTAATATAAATCCTTGAGAGTCATTTCATCACTATATATGTAAATATTTGAATCTGACACTAAGCTATAAATGTCTTAACATCAAAAAAATCCTCAATAAAATACTGGCAAACCGAATCCAAGAACACATTAGAAAAATTATCCATTATGATCAAGTACGCTTCATCCCAGGGATGCAGGGCTGGTTCAACATATGAAAATCTATCAATGTAATCCATCATATAAATAAACTGAAAGAAAAAAACCATATGATCATTTCATTAGATGCTGAAAAAGCTTTTGACAAAATTCAACATCCCTTTATGATAAAAGTCTTGGAGAGATTAGGGATACAAGGGTCATACCTAAATATAATTAAAGCTATTTACAGCAAACCGACAGCTAACATCAAACTAAATGGAGAGAAACTCAAAGCCATCCAACTAAAATCAGGAACAGGACAAGGCTGTCCACTCTCTCCATACCTCTTCAATATAGTGCTTGAAGTTTTAGCAATAGCAATAAGACAACATAAGGGGATGAAGGGGATTCGAATTGGAAAGGAAGAAGTTAAACTTTCATAATTTGCAGATGATATGATAGTGTACATAAGCGACCCCAAAAACTCCACCAAAGAACTCCTACAGCTGATAAGCACCTTTAGTAATGTGGCCGATACAATGACAACAATAACTCAAACATCTAGGGACCCTTCACCAACACAACTCAAAGAAGGGAAACACACAAACTCTACTACCAAAAAGGTGACTGGAGTTAACAACCACTGGTCATTAATATCACTTAATGTCAATGGACTCAACTCACCTATAAAAAGTCACAGACTAAGAGATTGGTTACGGAAACAGGATCCAACATTCTGCTGTTTACAAGAAACACACCTCAACCACAAAGACAGGCACCTACTTAGAGTAAAGGGTTGGGAAAAGGTTTATCAAGCAAATGGACCTAAGAAACAAGCAGGTGTGGCCATACTAATTTCTAACAAAGTTGACTTCAAACTTAAATCAATCAGAAGAGATGGAGAGGGACATTTCATACACATAACAGGAACAATTCATCAGGATAGCCAAAACAATCCTATACAATAAAGGATCTTCTGGAGGCATTACCATCCCCGACTTCAAACTCTATTACAGAGCTACAGTAATGAAAACAGTGTGGTACTGGCATAAAAACAGAGAAGTCGATCAGTGGAATCACATAGAAGACCCAAATTTTAACCCACAAACCTATGATCACCTCATTTTCGATAAAGGAGCTAAAAGTATACAATGGAGGAAAGAAAGCATCTTCAACAAATGGTGCTGGCACAACTGGATATCAACCTGTAGAAGAATGAAAATAGACCCATATCTATTACCTTGCACAAAACTCAAGTCCAAATGGATCAAAGACCTCAATATTAGTCCGAACACACTGAACCTGATAGAAGAGAAAGTGGGAAACACCCTACAACAAATGGGCACAGGAGATCGCTTTCTATGTATAACCCCAGCAGCACAGACATGATGGAGGTGGGTCTTGTATCTTATCTGTTGCTTTCATTGGTTAACTAATAAAGAAACTGCCTTGGCCCTCATAGGACAGAAAATTAGGTAGGCGGAGTAAACAGAACAGGATTCTAGGAGAAAGAAGCTGAGTCAGTGAGTCGCCATGATTCTCCCACTCCAGACAGATGCAGGTTAAGATCTTCTCTGGTAAGCCACCTCGTGTTCTACACAGAATATTAGAAATGGGTTAATCTAGATGTGAGAGCTAGCCAACAAGAGGCTAGAGCTAATGGGCCAAGCAGTATTTAAATGAATACAGTTTCTGTATAATTATTTCGGGGCATAAGCTAGCCATATGGGCAGCTGGGTGCCGAGGACGCAGCCCCGCCGCTCCTATTACAACACAGACATTAAGGGCAGCATTGAATAAATGGGACCTACTAAAACTGAGAAGCTTCTGTAAAGCAAAGGACACTGTCACTAAGACAAAAAGGCAACCCACTGACTGGGAGAAGATCTTCACCAACCCTGCAACAGACAAAGGTCTGATCTCCAAAATTTATAGAGAACTCAAGAAACTAGACTTCAAAATGCTAATTAACCCAATTAAAAAATGGGGCAGTGAACTGAACAGAGAATTATCAACAGAAGAAGTTCAAATGGCCAAAAGACACTTAAGGTCATGCTCAACCTCCTTAGCGATTAGGGAAATGCAAATCAAAACAACTTTGAGATATCATCTTACACCTGTCAGAATGGCTAAAATCAAAAACACCAATGATAGCCTTTGCTGGAGAAGCTGTGGAGGAAGAGGTACCCTCATCCATTGCTGGTGGGAATGCAATCTTGTGCAACCACTTTGGAAATCAGTGTTTCGGTTTCTCAGGAAATTCGGGATCAACTTACCCCTGGACCCAGCAATACCACTCTTGGGAATATACCCAAGAGATGCCCTATCACATGACAAAAGCATTTGTTCAACTCTGTTCATAGCAGTATTATTTGTAATAGCCAGAACCTGGAAACAACCTAGATGTCCTTCAATAGAAGAATGGATGAAGAAAGTGTGGAATATATACACATTAGAGTAGTACTCTGCCATAAAAAACAATGACTTCTCGAATTTTGCATGCAAATGGATGGAAATAGAAAACACTATCCTGAGTGAGGTAACCCCGACCCAAAAAGATGAACATGGGATGTACTCACTCATAATTGGTTTCTAGCCATAAATAATGGTCACGGAGTATATATTTGGTGAACCTAAAGAAGCTAAACAAGAAGGTGAACCCAAGGAAAAACATATAATTATCCTCTTGGCTATGGGAAGTAGACAAAATTGCCGGGGAGAAAATTTGGGATCTTGGGGGTGGGGTGGGATGGGGGTAATGGGGGATGGGGAGAGAAAAGTGAGAAGGGGAGAATGAGGGAAACTTGGGGAAACAGGATGATTGGGATAAAGGAAGGTTGGATAGGGGAGCATGGAAGCACAATTCTTAGTTAAGGGAGCCACCTTAGTGTTGGCAAGAGACTTGAACCTAGAGTGGCTCCCAGGAGCCCAAGGCGAGGTCTCCAGTTAGTTCCTTGGGCAGCTGAGGATAGGGAACCTGAAATGACCCTATCCTATAGCAATGCTGACGAATATCTTGCATATCACCATAGACCCTTCATCTGGTGATGGATGGAGATAGTCACAGAGACCCACACTGGAGCACCGGACTGAGCTCCCAAGTTCCCAATGAGGAGGGGAAGGAGGGAGAACATGAGCAAGGAAGACAGGACCACGAGGGGTGCACCCAACCACTGAGACAGTGGGGCTGATCTATTGGGAGCTCACCAAGGCCAGCTGGACTGTGACGGAATAAGCATGGGATAAAACAGGACTCTCTGAACATGGCGAACAATGGGGGCTGATGAGAAGCCAAGGACAATGGCCCTGGGTTTTGATCCTACTTCAAGTTCTGGCTTTGTGGGAGCCTAGCCAGTTTTGATGTTCACCTTCCTAGACATGGACAGAGGGGGGAGGACCTTGGACTTTCCACAGGGCAGGGAACCCTGACTGCTCTTTGGACTGGAGAGGGAGGGGAAGAGGAGTGGGGGGAGAGGGAGAAGGGTGGGAGGAGGGGGAGGGAAATGGGAGGCTGGGAGGAGGTGGAAACTTTTTTTTCTTTTTCTCAATAAAAAATTAACAAAAAATAAACTCCAAAAAAACGAAAAAAAAGATATTCATCAGTGTGGCTATGGGACAAGGCCAGTTCAGGCACCTTCTTCTCTAATGCCCAAGGACCTAGCTGGGGACATCTCCGTGGACACCTGGGAACCCCTGTAGAGCCAAGTCTCTAGACAAGCCTAAAATGGCTCCCTTAATTAAGGTATCTTCTTCCTTGCTCCCATATCTGTCCTTCCTCTATCTCAACTATCCATTCCCCCAAGTTCTCCCCAACCCTCCCCTTCTACCTTCTCTCTTCCCCTCTCTCCTTTCCCCTCCCCCACCTCACTTACACCCCCATGCTCCAAACTTTTGCCTGGCTATCTTGTCTGCTTCCAGTTTCCAGGAGGATAAATATATGTTTTCTTTGCGTTCACCTTATTATTTAGCTTCTCTAGGATCACGAACTATAGGCTCAACGTCCTTTGTTTATGGCTAGAATCCACTTATGAGTGAGTACATACCATATTCATCTTTTTGGGTCTGGGTTATCTCACTCAGGATTGTGTTTTCTATTTCCATCCATTTGCATGCAAAATTCAAGATGTCATTGTTTTTTCACCGCTGAGTAGAACTCTAATGTATATATGTGCCACAATTTCTTTATTCATTCTTTCATTGAGGGTCACCTAGGTTGTTTCCAGGTTCTGGCTACTACAAATAATGCTGCTATGAACATAGTTGAACCAATGCTTTTGTAGTATGATTGGGCATCTCTTGGGTATATTCCCAAGAGTGATATTGCTAGATCCTGAGGTAGGTTGATTCCCAGTTTCCTGAGAAACCATCACACTGATTTCCAAAGTGGTTACACAAGTTTACATTCCCACCAACAATGGATGAGTGTTCCCCTTACTCCACATCCTCTCCAGCATAGGCTATCGTTCGTTTTTTATTGATTTTAGCCATTCTGACAGGTGTAAGATTGTATCTCAAAGTTGTTTTGATTTGCATTTCTCTATTTGCTAAGGAGGTTGAGCATGACGTTTTTTTCTAGAGCTTTCCGGTGTGCTGTGAAGCCTCTAATGTGAGCTTTCTCCATTTTCTTTATGTGGGCACTTAGTGCTATGAACTTTCCTCTTAGCACTGCTTTCATAGTGTCCCATAGGTTTCGGTATGTAGTGTCTTTATTTTTGTTGAATTCTAGGATTACCTTATTTTTTTTATTTCTTCCTTGACCCAGTAGTTGACTATTCAGTTTCCATGAGTTTGTAGGCTTTCTGGAGGTGGAATTGTTGTTGAAATCTAATTTTATTCCATGATGATCCAGTAAGACACATGTGGTTACTAAAATTTTTTGTATCTGTGTATGTTGGCTTTGTTACTGAGTATGTGAGCAATTTTTGAAAAGGTTCCATGAACTGCAGAAAAGAAGGTATATTCTTTTCTGTTTGAGTGGCATGTTCTATAGATGTCTGTTAAGTCTATTTGATTCATTACCTCCACTAATTCTCTTATTTCTCTGTTAAGTTTCTGTCTGGTTGACCTGTCCATTGGTGAGAGAGGAGTGCTGAAATCTCCTACTATTAGAGTGTGGGTTTTGATGCATGCCTTGAGTTCTAGTAATGTTTCTTTTACATATGTGGGTGCTTTTATATTAGGGGCATAGATATTCGGGATTGGGACTTCATCCTGATGTTGTTCCTATTCTGAGTATAAAGTGTCCTTCTCTATCTCTTTTGATTGATTTTAGTTTGAAATCAATTTTGTTAGATATTAGGTCCATTTGATTAGAAAACCTTTTCCCAACCCTTTTCTCTGCAGCAGTGTCTGTCTTTGAGGTTGAGGTGTGTTTCTTGTAAACAGAAGAATGTTGGATCCTTTTTTTGTATCCATTCTCTTAACATGTGCCTTTTTATAGGTGAATTGAGTCCATTGATACTAAGTAATATTAATTACCAATGGTTGTTAACTCCGGTTGTATTTTTTTGGTGGTAGTGTTTGTGTGTTTCCCTTCTTTAAGTTGTGCTGGTGGAAGGTTGTCAGATGTCTGTGTTATTATGGGTGTTGTTGGCTTCCGTGGGTTGTGGTTTTCCTTCTAGTATTTTCTGTAAGGCTGGGTTTGCGGCTACGTATTTTTAAATCTGTTTTGTTCTCGGATGTCTTGATTTCTCCATCGATGGTGAAAGAAAGCTTTGCTGGGTATAGTAACCTAAGCTTGCATCCATGGTCTCTTAGTGTCTACAGCATATCTATCCAAGACCTTCTGGCTTTCATGGTTTCTGTAGTGACGTCAGGTATAATTCCGATAGGTTTACATTTATATGCTACTTGACCGTTTTCCTTTGCAGCTATTAATATTCTTTCTTTATTCTGTAATTTTTGTGTTTTGGTTATTATATGGTGAGGGTATGTTTTTTTTACCCAGTCTATTTGGTATTCTGTATGCTTCTTGTACCTTCATAGGAATATCCTTCTTTAGGTTGGGAAAGTTTTCTTCTATAATTTTGTTGAATATATTTTCTGGGCCTTTGAGCTGTAATTCTTCTCCTTCACCCCCAATTATTCTTAGGTTTGGTCTTTTCATGATGTCCCAGATTTTCTAGATGTTTTCTGTTAAGAATTTTTTGGATTTGCTGTTTTCTTTGATTAATGAGTTTATTTCCTCTATAGTATCTTCAGTGCCTGGGATTCTTTCTTCTATCTCTTGTATTTTGTTGGTTATACTTGTTTCTGTAGTTCCTGTTCATTTACCCAGATTTTCTATATCCAGCCTTCCCTTGGTTTGTATTTTCTTTATTGCCTCCATTTCAGTCTTTAAGTCTTGAACTATTTCCATTACCTGTTTGATTGCTTTTTCTTGGTTTTCATGGGTATCTTTGAGGGACTTATCAATTTCTCCTCACTTTTTGTTTGTCTTCTTTTCCACTTCTTTAAGGGAGTTTTTCACATCCTGTTTAAGGGCCTCTACTATTTTTATAATACTATGTTTAAAGTCGATTTCTTCTATTTCTTATGGATTAGGGTGGTCAAGTTTTCCTGTTGTGTGGTCACTGGATTCTGGTGTTGTCATGTTGCCTTTCAGGTTGTTGGAGGAATTCTTGCATTGGCGCCTGCCCATTTCTTCCTTCAAATGTAGCCAGGAGAGTCTTGGCATCTTGGTCCAATCTTTGTTGTGACTGACTGTGCATTTGGGGGATTTTCTTGGTCTTCCCTCTCTTAGAACCCCTCAGCACTGGAGTTGGCTCTCAGATCCCCTCCACCCTGAAGTAGGCTGTGCTGGTTGATCTAAGAATGCCACAGATGGAAAGGAGTGCTTGGGGGCAAGATGGGATGGGGTAACTAGAGAAAGCCAGTAGCTGGCGAGATACCCTGCTGAATGACCAGAAACATTCAGGGAAATGGAGGGGGCCTGTACTCTGTTCCTGGACTGTTTGGCTGGGTGGGCACACATTTACCCCTCTGGATGGATCTCTTCAGTACAGGAGAAGGGACTCTTGTTGGGTCAAAGACCTCACAGACAAAAGGGTGGGCTTGGGGGGAGCAGGGTTGTGTGGAACAAAGAAGCCCCTGCAGTAGGAGCTGAGGGGGCCTGTACTCCATTCCCAGGACCATCCAGCTGGGAAGGCACACACTTATCCCTCTGGATGTATCTCCTCAGGGAAAGAGCAGGGACTCTTGCTGGGCCAAGGACCTTGCAGACAAAAGGGCAGCCTTGGGGGATGCAGGTTCATTTGAAACAAAGAAAAGCCTCTACAGCTCTTTGAAGTGGCTGAAGATTACCTATCTATGTAGAAAACAATCTGTAGGTATCTAAAGAACCTGATTAGTCTAACTATAAGTATGACAAACATGGATGAATATTAACCTATGAATCTTAATACCTATATAACTTAAAGACTAAGACTGCACATTAGAATATTAAACAATCTTTAAACAACTGCAACAAATTAGGACAGTGATTTCAAAATGTAAACAATGTATAAGTATCTTCAATGATTTCAAACTGTAAACAATGTATAATATCTTGAACAGAAGTAGAAATCTATGTTGCAGTATGATAAATATGTCAATATACAAAATGTCTTAAAGGAAAACATATAATCACCCGCCTGGATATGGGAAGTAGACCTAATAGAAGAGAAAGTGGGAAGTACCCTACAACATATGGGCATAGGAGATTGCTTCCTATGCATAACCCCAGCAGCACAAACATTAAGGGCAACATTGAATAAATGGGACCTATTGAAACTGAGAAGCTTCTGTAAAGCAAAGGACACTGTCACTAAGACAAAAAGGCAACCTACTGACTGGAAGAAGATCTTCACCAACCCTGCAACAGACAAAGGTCTGATCTCCAAAATATATAAAGAACTCAAGAAACTAGACTTTAAAATGCTAATTAACCCAATTAAAAAATGGGGCACTGAACTGAACAGAGAATTCTCAACAGAAGAAGTTCAAATGGCCAAAAGACACTTAAGGTCATGCTCGACCTTAGCGATCAGGGAAATGCAAATCAAAACAACTTTGAGATATCATCTTACACCTGTCAGAATGGCTAAAATCAAAAACACCAATGATAGCCTTTGCTGGAGAGGTTGGGGAGTAAGGGGCACACTCATCCATTGCTGGTGGGAATGCAAACTTGTCCAACCACTTTGGAAATCAGTGTGGCGATTCCTCAGGAAATTTGGGATCAACCTACCCCTGGACCCAGCAATACCACTCTTGGGAATATACCCAAGAGAGGCCTTATCATACAACAAAAGTACATGCTCTACTATGTTCATAGCAGCATTATTTGTAATAGCCAGAACCTGGAAACAACCTAGATGCCCTTCAATGGAAGAATGGATGAAGAAAGTGCGGAATATATACACATTAGAGTACTATGCTGCCATAAAAAACAATGACTTCTCGAATTTTGCATGCAAATGGATGGAAATAGAAAACACTATCCTGAGTGAGGTAACCCAGACCCAAAAAGATGAACATGGGATGAACTCACTCATAATTGGTTTCTAGCCATAAATAAAGGTCACTGAGTCTGTAATTTGTGATCCTAAAGAAGCCAAATAAGAAGGTGAACCCAAAGAGAAACATATAGTTATCCTCCGGGCTATGGGAAGTAGACAAGATTGCCAGGCAAAAAACTGGGATCTTGGGGGAGGGACGGATTGGGGGTAAGGGGAGAAGGGGAGAGAAAAGTGAGAAGGGGAAGATGGGGGAACTTGGGGAAACGGGATGATTGGGATATAGGAGGGTTGGTTAGGGGAGCAGGAAAGCACATATCTTAGTTAAGGGAGCCACCTTAGGGTTGACAAGAGTCTCGAACCTAGAGTGGCTCCCAGGTGCCCAGGGCGATGTCCCCACTTAGTTCCTTGGGCAGCTGAGGATAGGGAACCTGAAATGACCCTATCCTATAGCCATACTGATGAATATCTTGCATATCACCATAGAACCTTCATCTGGCGATGGATGGAAATAGAGACAGAGACCCACACTGGAGCACCAGACTGAGCTCCCAAAGTCCCAATGAGGAGCAGAAGGAGGGAGAACATGAGCAAAGAAGTCAGGACCACGAGGGGTGCACCCATCCACTGAGACGGTGAGGCTGATCTACTGGGAGCTCACCAAGGCCAGCTGGTCTGTGACTGAAAAAGCAAAAGATAAAACCGGACTCTCTGAACATGGCGGACAATGAGGGCTGACGAGAAGCCAAGGACAATGGCACTGGGTTTTGATCCTACTTCATGTTCTGGCTTTGTGGGAGCCTAACCAGTTTGGATGTTCACCTTCCTAGACCTGGATGGAGGGGGAAGACCTTGGATTTTCCACAGGCCAGGGAACCCTGACTGCTCTTCGGACTGGAGAGGGAGGGGTAGAGGAGTGGGGGGAGGGGAAGAGGGGCGGGAGGAAGAGGAGGGAAATGGGAGGCTGGGAGGAGGCGGAAATTTTTTTTCTTTTCAATAAAAAAAATTTAATAAAAAAGTTGAATATTTAAATATCTTTTTAGTTTAGCTTTTTTCTGTTTTAATGAAAGCAATGTTTTAAATAGAAATGATCAATTAAAATGAAAAAAAGACTAGACATGTCTCATAACAACAATCTTTCTTCTTATTCTAAACCTGGTTAAAAGCTTTACACATAGATCCTTACTACCAAGCGCCACCTCAGTGTAAAAGGAACCAGACCTATCTACTTTACTTGATTGATAGGTGAAATCTTAGTTTTTTAACACTTGTCCATTAATATATTTTGGTTTGGTAAAATAACTTTCTTTTAGACACACAGAATAGACAAGAAAACAATCACAAGTGTTTATTTCTGACCCTTTTCTTCATTGATCATGTATATAGAGTATTGTATTTGCTTTTGAAATAGCTTCATGTTAAGATTTCATTGAATTTGAACTACTTTATACAAACATTAAATTGCAAGATGCAGTTTAAAAAAAAGAAAAGAAAATTTTCACCTCCTCCCCTCCTTCCACTTCCCTCCCTCTCCAGTCCAAGGATCAGTCAGGGTTCCCTACCCTATGGGAAGTCCAAGGTCCTCCCCACTCCCCCCAGGTCCAGGAAGGTGAGCATCCAAACAGACTAGGCTCCCACAAAGCCCATCCATGCAGTAGAATCAAAATCCAGCGCCACTGTCCTTGGCTTCTCAGTCAGCCTCCACCTTCAGTCACATTCAGAGAGTCCGGTTTGATCACATGGAACTAGCTCTTGTAGCCCAGGCTGTCCTCAAACTCACAGAGATCCACCTGCCTCTGCCTTCCTCCTGAGTGCTGGAATTAAAGGTGTGCACCACCAGGGTCCAGTTTAGGAATGCTGTTTTTATGTATATAAAAGGTGTTATAAAGGAATCCATGGCTAAAGTTAGGGAAGGACTGGTTAGACAGGAAAAGGATCACAAGGCCAGTCAAGGGTGATTCAAATCCTGGTTTAATTCATCATCCTGGCACACCTCCTCCATCTCCTCCATCTCCACCCTGCTGCGTCCACTCCTTATTCTGGTTATGCTACTGACTTTCAGGCCTTGTACTTTTTTATTGATTTTTATTGAGTTCTACATTTTTCTCTGCCCCCCTCTCTTCCTTTCCCTTCCCCTTCAACCCTCTCCCATGGGCCCTATGCTCCCAATTTACTCAGGAGATCTTTTTTTTTCTACTTCCCTTGTAGATTAGATCCATGTATGTCTCTCTTAGAGTCCTCATTGTTGTCTAAGTTCTCTAGGATTGTGATTTGTAGGCTAGTTTTCTTTGCTTTATGTTTAAAAACCACTTATGAATGAGTACATCGGGCCTTGTATTTTAAACAAATTAATATAGTTTGTAAAAGAGAGACTGGGGGAAATTCAAATCCAGTATCAGTCGCTCCCCCAGGAGCCCGGGGAAACCACAGAGCTTGAGAGAATCCCATGATGGTAACTCTCAGGAACCAGACCCCATCTTAAAGATGGGACTTCTTTTATTTTACTCTGTGTAGCTTTGGAGCCTGTCCTGGAACTTGCTCTGTAGACTGGGCTGGCCTCAAATCACAGAGATCTACCTGCCTCCAAGTGCTGGGATTAAAGGCAGATATCTCTTAAGGCAAATGATGACCTAGAACTGACCTCAGCTCCAGGAATGTGCTGCGAAGGCCAATTAAGGTGTGAGATAGTAAAATTTAAGAGGACCAGATGTCTCTGAAAACCTTCTCTGGCAGAAACCTTGTCAGTGATTTGTTTCTTTGTTAGGGTTTTTGAGCCCAAAAACTGACCAATGGTTTCAGAAATTTTCTTATTCTGTATTCCCACTGCCCAATCCTAAATCATAGAGATATGTACTTCCTTAACTGCAGCACTTCCCCTTTATTTTTTAAAAAAGAAAACAAACTTTTTTCATTTTACATACTAACTCCAGTTCCCACTCTCTCCCCTCCTCTCATTCCCTCCACCTTCCTCCCACTCCACCCCCCATCCACTCTCCAGAAGGCACACTGCTCCAAGGAAGGAAGGACCAAGGCCCTCCCCATTATATCCAAGTTGAGCAAGGCATTCATCCAAAGAGAATGGCTTCCAAAAAGCCAGTACAAGCAGCAGGGACAAATCCTGGTGCCACTGCCAGTGGCCCCAGTCTACCGCAGTCATACAACTGCCACCCACATTCAGAGGGTCTAGCTTGGTTCTATGCTGGTTCCTTCCCTGTCTGGCCAGAGTTGGTGAGCTCCATTTTCAGTGGGTGTACCCATCATGGTCTTGACCTCTTTGCTCATATTCTCACTCCTCCTACTCTTCAACTAGATATTTTGATTGAGGGAGCCATTATGGGGCTAGCAAGAAACCTGGCACTAGAGAAATGCCCAGGAATCCACAAGGATGACTCCAGATAAGACCCTAAGCAATAGTGGAGAGGGTGCCTGAACTGGCCTTGCCCTGTAGTTAAGATTGACGACTATCTTAAATGTCACCATAGTGCCTTCATCCAGTAATTGATGTGGAGACAAGGGCAGAGACCTGCAGCAGAGCACCGGGCTGAGCTCCTAAAGCACTTCCCCTTTAAAAGCTCATCTCTTCCTGAGTTGGTGGCCGACCCTACTGCCTTCTTACCCATTGTGTTGGTGTGATGGAGGTTTGTAGTCCAGGTTTAAGCTTGCTAAATAAAGACCCTTTTACATTTACATTGGAAACTGGCTTCATAGATTTATTTTGGGGTTCCAAAACGTGGGCACAACAGTACGTGCATCCTAAATATTGGGCTCTGAGTTATTTATACTGTTAACTTTTGCTTTGCTCAGATTGTGACTGTGCTCTGGTTCTTCCATCTTGAAGTAAAAAAGTGCTTTTGCAGAAGCCCACAGTTAAAAGAGATTTTAAAGCTTTCTTAAAAAGAGATCTTGGAGTTTTACAGAGAATTTGGATTTTGTTGTTGCTGTTGTTATTGTCTTGTTTTTTGAGACAGATTTCTCTGTGCACCTCTGGCTGTCCTGGAACTCCCTCAGTAGACCAGGCTGGCATCAACCTCACAAAGATCTGCCTGCCTCTGCCTCCCTCTGATGGGCTTAAGGGTGCACTACCACTGCCTACTGAGACTGCTTATTTTTGAAGAGACAACTTTTAACGGGTTTTAATTTGTAAGGCTGTGGGAATTTCTAAGTCTGTAGAATATCTTATATTGTGATATCTTTATTAACATGTTCATCTTAAAGATGAACAGTGATGCGTTTGTGTGTCGAGTTGACAAGAAGTCAGCTGTACTGGCTGGTTTTATGTGAACTTGACACAAGCTAGAGGCATCAAAAAGGGAACCCTCAAATAAAAAAAATGGATCCATAAGATCCAGCTGTGCATTTTCATTACTGATAGGGGAAAGCTTAGCATATTGTGGGTGGGGCGACCTCTGGGCTGGTGGATCTGGGTTCTATAAGCAGGCTCATCTGTGGATGGTGGTGGCACACACCTTTAATCCCACACTAGAGAGGCAGAGAGAGGTAGGTGGATCTTTGTGAATTCAGGGCCAGCCTGGTCTACAGAGCGAGTTCCAGAACAACCAAGGCTACCTCCATAGTCTCTACCATAAGTTCCTGCCATTTGAGTTCCTGTCCCTACTTCCTTTGATGAACAATGTTATAAGCCAAACAAACCCTTTCCTCCCTAAGGTGCTTTGGTCGTGAGAGTCAACACAGCAACAGAAACCCTAAGACAAACCCTTATCACCAATGCTATGTAGGTGGTACTGGGGCCAGTGCCATTTAAAGCCAGAACCTCTCCTCCTGCCTCTTGCAATTGACTCTCCAGCCAAACCTGACTGAATACTAGCAGGGACATCCCCAATTCATACTGATGGCTGGTGTCCAAGTCGTATCTGCATGGGTGCCAAACCAGAATGGGCAGGTAGCAGCAATACAAATGAAAATAAGCACCATGTGACTGGCAAAGGAGCCATACGGTAACAATATGGGAACTTTGGTCAGTAACAACCTATACTGACAGCTGGGCAGTACTCAAAGGCCTGACTTTATGATGACCCAGTGGTAAAGGAAAAGCCATCAGGTGATTGGGCAACCACTTTAAGGGCAACAGTGGGCAGGAGAAAATTAAGAGCTGGAGTCCCTGGTAGTTTATGTACAACACCTACCTTCTGAGACCCCCCAGGGAAATGAGAAACATACCTTTACAAAGGCAAGAGCCACAGGAGCCAGCATAGGATGGGATGGAAATTACCAAATGCTGGCATACTGGTAAAACCCTCCAACATTCAGCACGCTATCCAGTCCTGTGAGGCTTGCTCCCAGTTTTGGCCCCTGTGCATGGATGCAATGGCAGAATGCATGTGTGAGATCTGCCTGATAAGGGACTGCCAGTCAGTGAGTGTGTATGTCCTCACTTGTGTAGACACCACCACAGGCCTTTCCCTGCAAGCAAGCAACATGTGAGGTGGCCCTAAAGAGCCTGACCCAACTAGATGTTATACACAATTGCCCACAGAGAACTAAGCACAGAGAGGGACGACTCACAACTGTAGTCACTAACATGGGGTAGCTGACTTCCAGGAGACTCCTCTGCCTCCTCCTGAGCAGCTTGCTCACTCCCATACCTTCTGTTCTATGTGATCCACAGAAGCTTGGCCTCAGGAAGTTCTGGGCATCCCACAGAGCTTCCAGGGTCCTCTTGCTGATCCCAACCATCTTACCCTCATAGCTCAGTTCCACCTGTGGAGTACCACCAAGTCCACATTCCAAACAGAGCTTGAATAATGTGGTAATTTAGAGAAATAGTGTGGCCAGCAGAAATGCCCTCAGGCAAAAACCAGAATGACTGGAGGAGAGCAAAAATGTGGCTAAGGCAATGACATATGGAAGCCAGTCCTGTGTTCCCAAATCTGCACATGGCAAACAAATCCACCCACCATCATTTTTGTCAAAGCCTTACAAGTCATGCACAGTAGGGCCTACTGGCCAATCCCTTGCAAATGGGTTCACACAGACTCCAAACAGCCAAACTGGGAGTAGAAACAGGGCAGTATACTCATCTGCTTGAATCACTACAGATCCAAGACATCTCTTTGAACAACCTTCAGATGAAACTGATAGAAACTAGACTCTCTGTGGTAAAGAGCAGGTAGACTTACAGCAGCCCAGAAGACTGGGGCAGATCTGTGTCCCCGGGACACCACTTAGGTACCCTGCCTCACATGAGTCTAAACTAAGCACAGCTGGATATAGCAGGGCTGCCCTATTACAAAATGGGCCCAGTGCTGCTGTGCCACCTCCCCAGGATCCCTGTGGAAGTATCCAAGCCCTCTGTCCTGTCCTCCAGGCTACAAGAAAGGCAGAGGACTCTGGCAGCCCCTGCCTGCCTAGCAGGGAAGAAACGTGGCCCAAAGATTCCAACTCTGCCCAAGACCCGACTGGCCAGATATACTCCATTAAAAAAAAAAACCAAAAAACATTTATTTGAACGCAGAGACATGGTGGTAGACCCTTGTGCCTCCGCACCAGGGAAGCTGAGCCAGGGGGACAAGTTACAGGCCAGCCTGGGCTACAAAGTGAGAGTCTGTCTCAGACACAAAAAGAAAATTCTTAGGAGATGAGGCCAGGTCAGGTGAGAGTGAAGAACTGGGTGCAGAGGTGATCCTGTCGGCCCAGCAGGCCTTTGGATGGGATGAACTCCAGGGGCACTGACCCAGGTGCCTTCTTCTTCAGGTCCTGCTCAAAGATCTGCAAAGGACAGACAATGGGTGGCATTGGGGGGCTGGATGCAGTAGTCCCCGTGGCCTGCACCCCAACAGCCCTGTGCACAGCTCACCTCATAAGCAGTAAGTTCCAGGAGTGGCGCAATGCTGACCTCAGGGACAGATAGCACCTGGTTGATGACCCCGGCAGCTCTGGATACCTCAGGATGGTAGTGCTGCTGAAGAGTCTAGGAGCAAGTTAGAGTGATGTCAGAAACCTCATGACATAGCAGCAGGGCCTTAGAATGGAGCCTGAAGCCCTGAGTCAGTGTGGGGTCACCAGTAACCGAGTATCTTAGCATACCCTGGCATGGTGCCCTGTGTGACCAAGATCTCTAGGGGCTGCTGGAGATCTGTCAGTGGAGACTCAAATGCCTTCTAGAAGCTGGACAGGCAGATGACTCACCTGCAGCTCCCACAAGCAGCTCTCCAAGGCATGGCTCCTGGCTGGGTCCTTCTCTACTGGGTCATATGGATCAGCATCTAGCTCTACAAACAGGATCAAGATTGCATTTGCCACCTGGCCTTTTGGACCACAGGAGCCAGGGTGTGCCATGATGCCCAGCTACTCACGCTCACCAATGCCCTGTGGACGATGCACCATAACTCGGCAGGCAGGGTGTCTACGCAACAGGTTGCAGATAAAGGGAAGGACCATAAGAAGGGCCTCAGGAGGTGCTGTTAGCGCCAGCTGGGCCAGGCGTTTGGCAAAGGCAGCCACCAGGTAGGCAGGGAGGTGGCTGAGAGGGAAATAGGTATGAGAAAATAGGTCCCCAAACATCCTTCCACTGCCTCCCTAACCAGAACTATAGCCCCCACAGACCATGGAGCTGGATATTCCCAACACTCACGAGGAGGAAAGGAAGAGGTCGGCCAAGTGAAAGAACCGGGCTCGGTACTTGACGTGAAAGATGGATGGATCCAGGAGGCCATAGAGCTTTTGATAGAAATCAGGGTATTCCCTGAGGGAGGGACCAGAGAGGACACAGGAGGTGAACTGGTTAAAGGGACAGAACCCCCCAGGTAACCAAGGCTCCTCCTCTTGCACCTCTTCTGCATTAACCTCCCAGGTGAGCAACAAAGGCCTTTGAGAGAAAACTAGACAGCAGACCAGAGTGGTCCTATTTGGTACTCACAGGTTATGCTTATGGATTAGGATGAAAAGCCCATTCAAGGCCAGGAGGCTGATGGCACCACCTGCAGAAACACAGGAAGACATGAGGCTACACCTTGCTCACCCTGGGCCTGAGTAGGTAAGGGAGGAGTGGGCATAGATGCAGGTGGCCAGCCTATAGAGAGACTGACTACCTACAGTCACATGCAGGAAGATCTGTCAGGCAGGAGATGGCAGCTGGGCCCATGCACAGTGAGTGCCCCTTGCCGAATACCCTAAGTGGAAGTCCCACTCACCCACATCACAAGCACTTGTGAGGAAGTCAATCATGAGGGTGGGCTGAGCCAGGTGGGGTAGGATGGAGTCATGCATAGCTACTAGTACCTTCTTGTAGAGGCTGAGGGGCAGCTGTAGAGATCATGGCAGTCATGGAGCTGCTCCCCTTGCCCCCACTGCCCACAATAAAACCAGGGTCTTCACCCACCACACCCTACCTTATGTTTAAGGAACCCAAGCCACATCTCCTGGAAAGCTTTTCTGTGCTCCTGCAACGGGACCAGGCAATATGTGTATCCTGATAAACCCCAGACCCACCCAGTCCTTCTGCAGTCAACTGTGGGCCTTTGACCCTCAAAGACCCAGGCCAGTTTGTGATGCCAAGTCTCAGCACAAGGAGAGACAAAGAACAGAGGGGCGCAGGACTCAGGTCTGAAGCTGGTTATAGTAACACATAAAAGTGGCATCACTTGAGACAATGGAGTACATGCTATTGCCTATAACTGCCCAGAGAGGAGGCCATGCCAAGGAAGGTCTTCAGTCTCTGAAAGCATCTCACCTTCAAGTGAATGACCTTCCACTTGTCTGATGTCTCTGAAATCACAGCAAAAAGGGGAAGACAGTGGCTACCCAGGCTGAGAGGCCTGGATCTCTCCAGGAGCCCTCCTACCAGGATCTCAGAACTCACGTGTGTGCTTCACATAGAACTTGGTAAGGCCATGCTCCTGGAGGGGCAGGTTCACAGCAGACAGCAACGTGAAGGCATTGTTCCAGAAGGTGGGTGACACCTGCAGAAAGCCTAGCCTGAGCAATTGTCCAGGCTGCTGCCATCTACTTGCCTCCCTGAGGCACTAGGGCATAGGATGGTGATGGAACCCAGCTTTTTACCTCAGATTGCTGGCTGGTGGCTTGGGCTACAGTGCTTGTGGCCGCCTGCATTGTGTGGTACCGGATATCATCATATTCCAAGTATTCGCAGAACTGGGAGATAAGCAGGCTGTGGTCATCCTCGGGTGTGAGCAAGCCTCCTACCACTGCCTGGGGAGAAAGACAGGGTGAATGACTCTCTTCCACAAAATGGTCCCAGCATGGTCAAGAAGGATGTCACCATCCATCAAGCTCCACACCACCAGGCTGTCTGCCATTTCCTCTCCAATTCACAAGACAGAATATAGTGATATTTCATTTGTATTTCAATAAAGTTTGCCTGGAGATCAGAGAGTAAAACATCCCCACTGGTCAGCCTTACAGTCTAGACAATGGTGACACACACCTTTAATCCTAGAAGCTATACTAGTTTGCCATCCAAACTGGTCGGAAGTAGTGCACACCTTTAGTTCCAGCACTAGAGAGGAATATAGGAGGCGAGGAGACAGCTCTCAGTCTCGTTCTGAGGATTCCTGGAGGCAGCATCACCATTTCAGAATCAGGTAGAGGTAAAAGCCAGTGGCTGGCTATTTTGCTTTTATAAACTTCAGGCTGAATGCCAATATCTGTCTCTGGGTTTTTATTAATTGTGGTACAACAGAGACCTGTGAGCAGGAAGCCTTGCTTAGTTCCCAGGTCAAAGCAAGACAGGAACATAACATGCCCCAGCTATCTGTTCAGGAAACTAACTCACGGAACCATCTTAGGCTTGGCCACCACAGTCTTCCAGATCCCACTAAGGCCTTACCCTGAAGAGTGTACGGGGGAAGAGGTAGTGACTTTCCCACTGGGGCTTCTCCAGGGGTTTCGCTCCTTCCAGCTGCACAAACTTCATGAGTGTCTTGAGGGCCAGCTCCTGGGAAGCAGAGAAAGAGTAACCATGATGTCCCCATCTAGATGGCCTCCCAGAGTTCACCTAGCCTCAGGGTCGCTCCCAACCAGGCTTTGGCCTGGGCCAAGAAGTAGGAGAGAAAGGAGACCACATCTTACCTTGCTCCGTGTTACACGTATGTGATGATGGTAACAGTGACATGCTCTTGTTGACTTGGGGCAGAACTTATAACAGAATTTGGCCTGAGGCATGTACATAAGCTGGGCTTGCAGGGGAAGCCACCTAACTGCTCTCTCATCAAGCAGTTTTGGAGATACCACACCAAACATGACAATATGCAAAGCAGATACGGTGCCCAGAACTAGGGTTACAGACACCACATCTTCAGAGCCAGATAAATCATACCACAAATACCATACCATAAATCTTTGTGGAAGAAAAAGAGCAATGAAGACATGTAACTTCTCTTAAACAGGGAGAGAGGTGTTCACAAAAGCAGTCCCTACCTGTGTTTTAGAGAAGCTGGGCCAAGGACTTCAAGACTCACCTTGACTTGGAAGGAGGGATGGGTCAGGAGCTCCTCCAGGCGATTACAGCAGCTGTGATAGCGGTGTCTCATCCAAACTTTGTATTTGTGTGTGGCTCCCTGGGATCCTGAGAACAGAGGAGAGCTAACTCCCATTGATGTTTGTGCGCCAAGCCAGACCAAGGTCCTAAACCCAGTCCCGCCTTCCCAATGTCTCCCATCTTCAGTTGTGAACCTGTACCCAGACCAGGCCTTGGAAAAGACCATTTCTGATCTCTGCAAACTGGGACTAGATATTGAAATACACTTTGCCTCAGGATCTGGATCTCCCAAACACTAGGGCAGTGACAGCACCAAACTTTGAAGTGGCACAATTAAAACCCTGAGGAAAAAAGTTGCTAGTATACGAGTTCGTGAAGGCCTGGCAAGTACACGGATCTCACTTTCTGAGCCACAATGGACTGAGTCCTCCTACACCGTCTAGTCTATGACAGGGCCCTGGCTTGGCGTGTTCCTCCTGGCGGACAGCACCCCAGCCCCTCCAGGTCACTTTACCTGCCAGGACCCCGTCCTCGCGTGGCAGCGAACCCACGAAGAGCTCTTCCCGCTCCAGCAAGGTACTGAAGAGTCGGCTGCACGTACGCACTCCTTCCTGGATATCCTCAGGGTCCTCGGACTGAGGCAGGAGGTCAGAAAGGGTGACCCTGGGCCCAGTTGTGACTCCCGTTTGCCGCCCCAGGGCCGCCCCCGCCGCCCCCGCCGCTCACCTGAAGTGCAGCCAGGATGTCAAACACCGCGTTGGCCTGGCCACGGCTCGTTAGCACCGCCTGTAGTAGACGGCCAAGCTCCCCACGAGAGCCCGCCGAAACCAGGTGACGATCCATGCCGCCGCGAGGGACTACCGAGCTTCGTCGCGCCTGTGACGTGTGCGATGGCGCGGTCTAGTCACGTCATCAGGGAGCGCCGAGGAAGAGCGACGGCGTGCTGCGACTCTGGCACTATTCACATAGCGCTGTCCGCAGGACCGGAGGCCCGGAGGCTTCCGGACCGGGGGATGCAGAGGTAGAGGCGGGTAGCCGGGCACGAGTGCTGCTCGAGCGGCTGCAGAACCGAGCCCGTGAGCGGCAGCAGCAGGAACCGAAGCCTGAACCCGCCGGGGAGGCCGCGGAAGCGGCAGGCAGGCGGCGTCGACGGCCCCGGCGGCGGCGTGGCTGCTCTGTGGCTCAGAGCCCGGAGGCTCCTAGGGAGAAGCGGCAGAAAGCGGACTACAGTGTGCATGCAGGTGGGCCATGTGGCCGAGATGTGGACGGAGCTTGGAGGCTTTTTCCTGGGTGCGCTGCGGGGTTGATGTCCCCTCTGTTGTTGTGTCGCGCAGGGAGAGGCGAAGAGTCGCCTGGAGAGCTCAACACCGACTTAGAGAACTCAGGTGAGAAGCCCCCAAAGGAGGCCCCGAGACCCCCGGCTCCAGGGCCTGTGCTGGGGGACTTTGCAAGAAGGAAGACACTGAAGGTGAGTGAGTCTGGCCGTCCGCCCTACTCTTCAGCTTTATCGGGGCGGGGTGGGGTGTTGTTTGTGGGTTTTGTTTTGTTTTTGCCCTTACGTGGCCCTAACTGAAAGACCCCCGCCCCAGCCACATTGTTTAAACCTAGCTTGGCTGC